>PVIR01013171.1:0-23020 GCA_004026965.1 Petromus typicus
ATTCTTAAAGGATGATATAGTGATAAAGAATAAAATATTTGCTATTTTTAGAGATACTTTCCACTTTGGAATGATTCCAAATTATTTTTGGAGTTGTATGACTCAGAAAAAAATTTAAAGGCTGAGAATTTAGCGCTTTGGTTCCGGCACCTGTCTTGCAAGCGCAAGGATCCGGGTTCGATCCCCGGTAACCACATACAATGCTGGGCGGGGAGACTCAAACCCAGCAGCAATCAGTACCACATACCACTGTGCTGGGCATGGTGGCTCACGCCTGTAATCCCAGCACTCGGGAGGCAGAGGCAGGAGGATTGCTGTGACAAGAGTTTGAGGCTGAGCTCAGGGCCAGCCTAAACTACAAAGCGAGACCCTATCTCAGAAAAAAAAAATTAATATAAGCACAAATGCTCATAGATACTAATTTTGAAAGAAACTCTTGTCTTTTTTAACATCTAGGAGTTCTTTGAAGAAAATTTCATAAGGGAAGAAAAGAAAAAGAGACCTTTTTCAGAGACAAACAAAGGCAAGGTAAAAAAAAAAAAGACAGCTCTCTTAAGGACTACTAATCTGTTTTATTCTATCTCATTTTACTGGCCACCAACCTTATTCAATTAATGACAAATAATTGCTTTTTATATACTGTTATATTCTTGTCACCTTATAGCTCTTCTTCCTAGATTAAACATCTCAGATGTCTCAAGTCAAAATTCTGACAAAGTCATTCCCATGGTTAGACAAGGGTCTAGCATGGTCAGTGACTTTTTCTAGTCCTCTGTGTTTGATTACATGCATTCTGCCATCTTAAATATCATTTTCCTATAGTATAGTATGTAAGTCTTACTTTTAGATCAGGTTCTCAAAAGTGCTGTAGACAATCTGGGATATACAACTGTTTGCTTTAGTGGTCTATCCTGTGTAGGATAGTATGTTTGACATCACCCTCCACCTTTATGCCCTGCAAGAAATATTTATCATGTCAAATTGTAATAACCATGTATGTAGACATTCCCAGATATCCTTCAAAGGAGAAGTAATTATCTTGTTCTAACATTGCCTTTATATTAAACCAACAAGATAGACAGTACCAACAGAGAGATTTTTCAGCCTACTGTTGTCCAGACCTAACCACAGCAAGAGAAAAGCAATCATCAAGAGATTTTCAAGCACTTCCTAAGGTGGGTAAAATGAGAATCCAGAAAAGGGAGTGTGAAATCATTGCATTTTTTTTAAATTTTGAAGGTAGTGCTAATAACAGGACATTTTGAATTATTCCAAGCTAGGTTTGAATTTCTGGTTTCTAGACTTAATAGCTGATCATCACAGACACTTTAATTAAATTCAGTTGGCTTTAATTTCCTCATTTCTGAAAACACAGGTATTTATCTGATAGTTCCATCTTTAGGATCAAGTGAGATTACTGGGTAATGTTAGAAGGCTTGGAATGGAGGACCTCAGAAATGGTAATGGCTTCTGTAAGCAAAAAAAAGAAAAAATAACAAAGAGGTGAACATTATTAGGCATGATATTTGAAACAAAATAGAACAGTATACTGATATAAAAACATGATATCTTAGTATTTAGAAAACATTAGGCATTGCTGTTCACTATTCTTTGAGAAAGAGCTAAAAGTCTAGAGCGGGGCCAGAAAAACAGTGAGAACAAGCGTCAGAAACGCGTCGATCAGAATAGACTGCCTAGCAATTTTCTGCATAGAAGTAACAGGTAAAAATTGAACCATAGGATTAAAATCATGAAATATGTAAATAGAATAATGATAACCTTTTTTTCCCTAAGATCTTAAGCAGCTAAGAGTAAATGATCTTGTTTCTCAAGACTATGCAATGTTTGACGGGGAGAGTGTTCAATTATTTATTTTTAATAAATTTAGTATCACCTACCTTGTGAGACATAGCTTAAGTAGCAGCTGATTATATATTGAATGTCATAGTAACTAATCTTTTATTCTACTTAAGACCTCTCCTCCACCCTCTGCCTGTCTAGTTTATAAGTCTATCCTGAGCCATTTTATCTTTCCTTTCCTCTACACTTTCTTATACACTTTATTTTTTATTTTTTCATGTGGATCATCTATTCTTCTGATTTTTTTTACATTTAGTATATGGTGAAATTGGTGTTTAATTTACATTGTATCCAGAAAGCTACTTAACTAAGATAAAAATGACATGGTTGATATTTCAGAAAATATTTTAAGTTACACCTATAATCATGAATGTAGTAAAGTTTAATGTGATAAAGTCATTAGTAATTGATTTTATTGGTATATTTATACAAACATTATGATAAGACTATGTAAGTTATGTGCTTTGTATGTTACATTCTTGTCTGAAATATCATTCAGGTTTTTTTTCCTTAGCATGAATTACAGTGCCAGGAAAAAATTAAACATGTATTTTGATTCACGTTTGGACCTTTGAAAATGTTTTTATTTCTTTCTACATTTTGCTGAAAATATGCCTTAGATCAACTATTGAGAGTATATCCCATGAACCATTGGTTTCCCAAATAATTTGCTCCATATAACTATTTACTTGCCTATCTTCTGGATTTTGATAGCCTTACTAAAATGTTATGAGATAGTTACTGGAATAAGAAATTACATTGCAAAGAACTTTGTACTTTAAACGATTTTATTCATTTTGGCATACAAAATAATAATACAGTGCTGATCAAAAATTGGCTATTCAAGGGACTTTTAAACAATATTCAGTTGGGGAGTAAAAATTAAATAGTAATTCTTCAGAGTCTATATTTCAAAAATTACAACTTGATTTTTTTTAATTCACAGGCTGTTGAAAAACTAAAACAAAAATATCTAAATATGTGCATTTATATATGCATCTGTATGGGTAGTCTGTTTATATTTGCCATTTTTACCATTAGTGCACGTATGTTAAGTTGTCCAGATGCCTTAAAGAATATGTTCTTAAAATTTAATATATGCCACACAGTATAATTGTCTTTCTTCAAACATAGAACTAACAATTGACTCATTTAAATTTCTTATTTGAAATTACTTTCACTTTAAGAACATTAATTATGCAGTAGTAATATTCTTTGTCTCCTGGCAACAATATTCATATTACTGTGACAAATAAGGTGCAGAGAATGTGGAGATATCAGTTGACCAGGAACTCTGGAGAGGGAAGTCTTCAGAGTAAGATTGTTGTCAAATTCAATTTCAGCAAAGTATGTTTTCAGAAGGTATGGTGAGAAATTTCTTAGAATGTCAATTTAAGTACTTTTTAAAAATTTCCACTGTTAGTATATAGTGAAATTGATGTTTAATTTACATTATATCCAGAGAGCTACTTAACTAAGATAAAAATGACATGGTTAATATTTCAGAAAATATTTTAAGTTATATCTATAATCATGAATGTAGTAAAGTTTAATTAATGTGATAAAGTCATTGGTAATTGATTTTATTGGTATATCTGTGCAAACATTATGATAATATTCAACGTTAGGAATTTCTAACAGTACAGGACACGTCTTGATTCTCATTTTTTACCTTTCCCTTGCCCTCTCTACAACCCCCACCCCCTATATACATAAACTTTGTTTCTATCTTCCTTTCTTTTTTCTTTTCTTTTTTTTTTCTTTTTTTTTTTTTTTTTTTTTTTTTTTTTTTTTTTTTTTTTTTTTTTTGAGACAAGGTCTTGCTTTGTAGTTCATGCTGGCCCTGAGATCACTATGTAGCCCAGGCAAGCCTCAAACTCACAGCAGTCCTCCTGCCTCTGCCTCCCGAGTGCTGGGATTACAGGTGTGAGCCACCATGCCCAGCACTGTGGTATGTGGTTACTGGCAATTGAACTTAGGACCTTGCACTTGCCAGGTAGATGCCAGAACCACTGAGCTAAATCCCCAGCCCTATTTCTATTTTTTAACCATCACATTTTTTCCTTCCCCTTCTTTATTTTCCCCTGCCTACCCTTTCCCTTCTCCTTTTGAACATTTTCTTCCTATTTCACAATGCCTTTCATATATTTTGACATTCATTTACATACTAGGGAAAAGATACAGTATTTACACTTCTGGGTCCTATTTATTTCACTTATGAGTATACCATTTGAATATAAATCAAATTTATCATTTTTTATGGCTGAATAATACTGTATTTTATTTTTAAAAAAACACACATCCTTTTTATGTAGTCTCCTATTGATGGGCATTTGGGCTGTTTCCAAAATTTAGCTATTACAAACTGGATTTTTATAAACATGGGTGTAAATATGTCACTACTGTATGATTCTTTTAATTAATTTGTGTGCATACCTAACAGGGAAATAGAGGGCCAAAAGGAACCACTCATCCTAGTTTTTTGAGGAATCTCCACAATGATTGTCATAGTGGCTGCACCAGTCTATGTTCCCACCAACAGTGGAGAAGGGTTCCTATCTCCCCATGGCCTTGCCAGCATTTGTTGTTGCTTGATTTCCTGATAGCAGCCCTTCTTTCTGGAGTGAAATGGAATCTCAGTGTTTTTTCATCTGAATGTCTTGAATGACCAGCGATGTTGAACATTTCTTCATGTTTCTTTGCTGCTTTTACTTGTTCATCTAAAAAAAATCTGTTAATTTCAGATGTCCATTTTTGAATTGTGTTTAAATTTGATTTTTTTTTTTTTGAGACAGAGTCTCACTTTGTAGTTCAGGCTGACCCTAAGATCACTGTGTAGCCCAGGTGAGCCTCAAACTCACCACAATCCTCCTGCCTCTGCTTCCTCACTGCTGGGATTACAGGAGTGAGCCACCATGCCAGGCATTGTAGTGTGTGGCACTGATTCCTAGTGGGTGTGAGCCACCATGCCTGGTATTGTTGTATGTGGTTACCAGGGATCGAACTCAGGGCCTTGCACTTGAAAGGCAAGCACCGGAACTACTGAGCTAAATCCCTGGCCCCTTGAGTTCTTTATATTCTCTAGATAGCCCTTTGTCTGAGAACCAGCTCGTAAAAATTTTATCCCATGTGGTAGGTTGTCTTTTTGCTCTGCTAGTGGTTTCTCTTGCTATGCAGAAGATCCCAGTTGTTGATTTCTTTTGCTAATTCCCATGCTGCAGAGGTTTCATTCTAAAGTCTTTCCCTATGTGAGTATCTTGAAGAGTTCTACCTAACCTGTTTTCTAGCAAGTTTAGGGTTTCTGTTTTAATATCTAGGTCTCTAATCTACTTTCATTTGAGTTTAATGCATGGTGAAAAAGACAGATTTAGCTTTAATGTTTGGCTGGTTGTAGCACAATTTTTCCAGCACCATTTGTTAAAGAGGCTGTATTTCCTACATTGAGGATGTTTGGGTCCTTGATCAAAGATGAGGTGGCTTAATGTATGTATCTGGAGTTGTTTCTGCATCTTCTAGTCTGTTTCACTCATTCTCGGGTCTTTTTCTTTGCCAATACCATGCTGTTTTTATCATAGGGATTCTTATATTGTTTCAAATTGGGGTTGTAGGACCGAGGATTTAGCTCAGTCGTTCTGGCGCCTGTCTTGCAAGCGCAAGGACCCGGGTTTGATTCCCTGGTTACCCGTACTGGGCATGGAGACTCACCCCAGCAGCAATCAGTACCACATACCACAGTGCCGGGCATGGTGGCTCACGCCTGTAATCCCAGCACTCGGGAAGCAGAGACAGGAGGATTACTGTGATGTGAGTTTGAGGCTAAGCTGAGGGCCAGCCTGAACCACAAAGCGAGACCCTGTCTCGAAAAACCTTAAAAAAAAACAAAAAACAAATTGGGGTTGTGATATCCCCTGCCATGTCCTTGTTATCTAGAATTGCTTTTGCTGTTCTAGGTCTCTTGTGGTTCCAAATGAATTTTTGAATTATTTTCTCTAGCTCTATGAAATATGCTGTTGGGACTTTGATTGGGATTGTATTGAATGTGTATAGTAGTTTTGGCATGTGGCCATTTTGACAATACTGGTTCTTTCTACCCAGGAACAAGGGATGTCTTTCTATTTTCTGATAATCTCTTCAGTCTCCTTTTCAGAGTCCTGTAGTTCTCAGAGTAGAAGTCTGTGTCAGGAGCAATCCTATTTGGAAAGTTAATTAGACATCTGGGACTATGACTGGGCTGAGCTTTCCTTACTGAAGACCAGCCATAACATTATGTGGACCTGAGGACTGGACTCTTTATCTTCGACTCTAGGAACAACAAAGATCTCAACACTTGCAGGTGTTGTGATGCTCCAGGGCAGAACTACACTGGGACCTTCATCTATGTAATTCCTTATTGTTCTGATGTACTGAATATGCTTCCCTCTGAGTGACCTATTATATTTGTTATCTAAGATACCAGCCATCTGAGTGACCTGTTACATTTGTTACTTCTGATGTACCAAAATACTGTCCTCTGAGTGACCTGCAACATTGCTGGCTTCAGCGTCGCTGTCACTGTCAGGCGCAGAACCATTGAGCTAAATCCCCGGCCCTCTCAAAAATGTGTAGCAAGCTGTCAGGTCAGCCATCTAAGAGTAGCATGGAACAGGTACAAGCTCAGCTTCTTTTCTTAAGTCTCATTTCTGCCTATTTACTAATTATTTCATCTTGTGTTGTCAGACTCACAGGAGACTAGAACTAAACTGAAAATGTTCTAGTTACATTCCCTTCTCCTGTTCCCTACAGTTAGTTAGATTGATTCCTAGATACTTCATTTTTTTTGGGGGGGGGGATATTATTGTAAAAGGAATTGACTCCTCAATTTCTCTCTCAATGAATCTGTTGTTTGTGTATATAAAGGCTATTGATTTTTTAGTTTAGTAGTAGCTACCCTACTAAATATGATCATTGAATCTAGCAGTCTTTTGGTTGAGCTTTTAGGATCTTCTATATAGAGTATAATGTCATCAGCAAATGACAGCTTAAGTTCTTCCTTTTCTACCTTTATTCCTTTTATTTATTTCTCTTGCCTAATTGCTGTAGCTAATGTATCCAAAACAGTATTGAACAGGAGTGATGATAGTGGGCATCTTTGTCTTGTTCCTGATCTTAGTGTGAAGGGTTTCAGTTTTTGACCATTTAGCATGATACTGGCTGTTGGTTTCTCATAAATAGCTGTTTCTTTTGAGACAGCACCTCGCTTTGTAGTTCAGGCTGGTCCTGAGCTCAGCCTCAAACTCACATCACAGCAATCCTCCTGCCTCTACCTCTTGAGTGCTGGGATTACAGGCCTGAGCCTCCACGCCTGGCACTGTGGCATGTGGTACTGATTGCTAATGGGCTGAGTCTCTATGCCCAGTATTGTTGTATGTGGTTACCGGGTATCGAACTTGGGTCCTTGTGCTTACAAGGCAAGCGCCAGAACCACTGAGCTAAATCCCCAGCCCGATTCGTTGCTTTTTTGTATCGTTCATAGACTTACCATAAGAAGTCTCCATTGCACTAATTTCTGCTCTGATCCTTATAATTTCTTCCCTCTTATGAGCTTTGGGTTTATCTTGCTACTCTTTTTCTAGCATCTTGAGATTAAGCATTAGTTTGTTAATTTGAGTTTACTCCATTTTCCTAGTATGGGCGTTCACTGCTATGAATTTTCCTCATAGAACTGCTTTCATTGTGTCCCATAAATTCCTATATGTTGTACTTGGATTATCATTTAATTGTAAAAACTGTTTAATTTCTGGTTTCATTTCTTCTGTCACCCATTGGTTGTTCAGCAGAGTGTTATTCATTTTCCATGAGTTTGTGAGGTTCTTGGAATTTCTTTTGCTATTCAGCTTCAATTTCAAGGCACTATGATCTTACAGGATGCAAGGGAATTTACTTAAATATGCTCTATGAATTAGCATGTGGTCTGTTTTGGGGATGACCCATGAGCAGCTAAACAGAATGTGTTTTCTGACACTCTGAGGTGAAATACTCTGTGGGCATCTATTAAGTCTCATTTGTTCAAAGGTTTGGTTCAGTTAAAGTATTTCATTATTAAGCTTTTGTCTAGTTGATGTGTCTATTTGTGACAATAGGTTATTGAGGTGTCCTACTACTGTTGTATTAATGCTTATCTGGTTTTTTATGTCCATTAATACTTGTTTTATATAGTTGGGTGTGCTAGAGTTTGGTGCATAAATATTTATGAATATCATCTCTTCCTCTTGGATTGTTCCCTGTACTAAGATGTGGTATCCTTCTTTGTCTCCTTAATCAGTTTTGGTTTGATGTCTATTCTGTCTGCAAATAAGCTAGCCAGTCCTGATTTTTAGCAGTTGCCTGTCAAGTGGAGAAGTAGTTTCCATCCTTTTACTTTCAGTCTTTGGATTTCTTTCTGAATTAGATGTGTTTCTTATATACAGCATGTAGTCACTTTCATATTAGCAAGACATGATACCAGATACTTCCAGCCTGAAAGAAAATACATTTATTTTGTTTCACAGTGTCAGAAGTTTTAGTCTGTGATTGGTAGGCTCCAAGGCAGAAGTAACATGATAGGAATATCTGGGCAGTAGAATGCCACTCTCATCCTGGATGTCCGGAAGTAGAGAGGGAAGAAAGAAGTCAGGAACAAGAATAAATACAGTGTTGCAGCTTGTGTCTGAAATTCCCCCAAAGCCTCATACCATCATAGGAGGGACTTTTCTAGAAGTAGCTGGATCTAGTGTGTATGATGCTGGAATAGATTTATGGTGCAGTGTTAGGATCGAGGGCACTAGGATTAAGGGTGTGAGAGCTATTCACCCCAAGTAGCCTGGCTAAGGCATAAGAGATAGAAAGAGCTATGGTTGTCACGTGTTGCTCTGGTACCTTCTGCCCTCCATGAACTGTCTCTCCTCTCCAGTCCGTCTCTGTTGTGCCATGCTGCCTTGAAGTCGGCCCACTAAGGATTGAAACCTATATAAACTCTGAGCTAAGTAAACCTTTCCTCCTTTGAATTTGGATGTGAGGAATTTTGTCTCAGCCATGAGAAAAGTTAAGACAACATCCTTCCAGGTCATGTCCCCATGCCCAGCTCTAACCAGGGCCCACCTCTTAACAGCAAGTCAGCTAGAGTGGCCCCATGACCCAATGACCTTTCCAGAACACCACCTATGAACACATGGCCTCTGAGGGGAAATATAGGTCTAAACCATAATATTTACTATGAGGGTTTCACTGTTATTTAAATTATTTCACTTTTTAAAATTCTGAGACAGTCTTAAGTTATTCTGCTACCTAGGCTGAGCTCAAGCTTGCAGTCCTTCTGCCTCAGCCTCCCAGAATCCTGAGTTTATAAGGGTATATCACTATAGCGAGCTTCTTACAGAAAATAAAGTCCTTTCATATATTTTAACTTATGATTGGACTACAAACACAGAGATCTCTATTTTTCTTTTATAAACTAGACTTGCCATAATTATAGTAGAGCAAAGAACAGTGAATCTAACTGAAGGTAAAATGTAGTTCTTTAGAATATTTAAGCTCCATTTTTATTTTATACACATTGTAGAAACTTCAGTTATTACAATCATAAGTTAGTGTAAGATCCATAAAGGAAGAGTCTGCCTTACAGTGATGCAATTAAAATCTTCATTGAAAAAGATGTTGGATAATATAAAGGTCAAATTTAAATAGATCTACTTATATTTTCTTACATCCTACTATTAAATTTACTTGGTGTATAATGTGAATTTTCTAGGCAGTCATCTCTTTTTCTGTAAAGAGGCATACATTCTGATATGTTAACTGTTCTAAACATTACTTCAGGGTTATATACATAGGTAGATACAACAGATATTAAGAAAGAGAATATGCGTAATTACTGAGGACTCATGGTCGCTGGATACTGGAAATCTTTGCTATAAAGAGGTAACTACAAAAATGTCTATGATTTTCTCAAGGCAAAGTAAATTGGAGCATTTATTTTCAATCGCATTCACAGCAATATAATAAGTACTACTTAGTTTACTTTCTCTAATTAGGCAATTAAAGCACTTTCCATTGTCACATATATGGCAACTGACTTACATTGATTTTCACTAATCTGTATTTTCTGTCCATTTGGGTTAGTAAAAAGTGCTTTGTCCTGTTAGGGACTGAAAAAAACAATCTGTTAAAATAATTTGCTTTAAAATTTTATCTTATTTATTTTTATATAGCTATTGGAGTATTTTATTCTTCTTAGCTACCTTTCTATGATGGCAGTTATTAAATCAAAAGAATATAATTTGAACAACCAAGTGATAACTGACATCTCAACCTTATTTTTGAAGGGGAAAAAAGAAAAAAATAGTGTAATATTATATTTTCCATCATGGAGCAGGATTCAAAATAGTAACTATTGAGCACAGATTTTGGTACTTTCTCATCCCTACCTGGCTAACAGGATTACAGGTATCCCAGTCAGTATTTTATTAATCATTCAGATTTAAATGAGTCAAATATGGTCAGAATTTTCTCTTGGATTAAGGTAATACTACACTCTTTACCTTTGACAGGGCAAAATTTCTGCAAAACACTTCTGTGAGATCACTAACATTTTAAATTTTTTTTCAGTGCATTATACTATTAATATTGGCTAGGATATTGTATTGTCTTATTGATTCCATCATTAAATCATCAAAGTAATTATATTGTTTTTACCTGGTATAAAAAAGTAGATTGTTTTCTAAAATGGTATCTGTATTTTTAAAGACAACATGGTTGATTGTGAGCAAACCATCATTTAGTTGAATACCACACTGTTTTCATCATTCTTCACTGACGTTAATATTCTCTCTGAAAAAAATTAGTGTGTTAGATAAAATATGCAATATCTCCTTCTAATAGTTAAATACTGCTTATGCTTCTTTGGACTGGTGAAATGTAATACACCGTGTGATCAAAATCTGTGCATTTATTGATAGGCAGATATATATGGATATATATCCTGAAAATTTCGGAAGTACAGAAATTTAATGCTTTATAAAATCATTTATTATACATGGGGAGGTCATTATACTTGTTTTACAACCACAATACAAGCTTTAGAGATACTTATTAATATTTAATAGAGAAACCAATATCAAACTGTAAAAATGTTTTTTAAAATCCTACAGTTTAAAATTTTTACTTTGATTAGAATTTGTAATCGTTGTTGCAAAGTTTTAAACTAAACAGAAAAAGCTAAATTACAAAGTACCCCTGGGTTGGGATTTAGTTGTATGGTTCTGGTGCCTGCCTCACAAGCCCAAAGTCTCGAATTCGACTCTCAGAGAGGAGAGAAAGAAAAAGCATGAAGTACTCATGTTGAGATAAGTGTTTTTTGCCACTCACTCCATTTCTTTTAATGTAATGGTTCTTAAAATATGTTTCCCTTGGCCGGGTCTGTTGACTCACACCTATAACCTCAGCACTTGGGAGGCAGAGGCAGGAGGATTGCTGCAAGCTCCAGGCTAGGTCAGCCTGAACTAGAAAGCAAGACCCTGTCTCAAAAAAACTAAATATAAATCCTAAAGTGTGTTCCCCTGTTCAGTAGTATCAGCGTCATATGGAAAGTTGTTAGAAATGCAAATATTCAAGCCCCATGTTTGACCTTTTAAATAAGAACTCTGTAGTTGAACCTCAGAAATTTGTGTTTACAAGCCCTGCATGTAAATTCAATGCGTGCTTTTTTTTTTTTTCCCCCGGCGGTACTGGGGATCAAACTCAGGCCCTTGTGCTTCCAAGGTAGGCGCAGTACCACTTCAGCTGTGCTAAAATTTAAGAACCACGTGGACTGTTTTTGTTTTTTTCTTCCAGACAGGTTCTAGCTACATAGGTTCAAGCTGGCCTTCAATTCAACGCCAGTCCTCCTCCCTCAGCCTCCTGAGCACTGGGATTTTAGGCATGCACCACCATGACCAGTGCAGAGCTATTATGTTAGAGCAATTATTTTATCCTGTCTCCTGGGATTGTGTATGAGCATGTGCATGCATGTATGTGTGCATGTGTGAATCTGTGCATGTGTCCCTGCATGCATACATCCACCCATGCATGTGTGTGCATGCATCCATGCATGCATGTGTGCGCGCCTGCATATATCCACACATGCATGTGTGCCTATGCCTAAGTGCATGTGATTTCTATGAATACTAGCCAGGAGCATGAGGTTACTTGTATATAAAATCTGGCGAGGCACTTTATTGTTGTTTTTCTTCTCTCTTCAGGTTGATTAGTATATGATTTTGCTGAAAGATCCACTGATATTAACTGCATTGTGACCTTGATAGTTATTTTTCCAAAGTAAGTCTTAATTCTTTCTCATTCTCTTCGAATACATATCAAACATATCTATTTGTCGATCTGAAAACAGTGACTAAGATCCCATTTTTTCCTATGCTTAGAGGGATCAGAAGGATTTTGTAGGAAAAGTTATATTTTATTTTTTATAAAAATATCCATTCATCCTTTGTGAATTCTGTTTTGTTTGGTTTTGTTTTGTTTTGTTTTGTTTTGTACTGGGGATCGAACTCAGGACCTTGCACTTGCCTGGCAAGCACTGTGCTGCTGAGCTAAATCCCTGGCCTTTGTGAATTCTTAACAACTTATTTTCCCTTTATATTTCCAGATAAATTTAGCTGGTTAAATACTAGAAACTGTTTTGTTTTTATTTCAGTTTTTACTATTTTTAAATGTTTATTCTTGCATGTTTTGAGAACATTAATAATTGTGTTCATTATGATCAGGTCAGACATGTTTTTACTATTGTCAGATATATTATAGGCACACTAATATTAGTTAATCTAACTGGGGAAAGTATTAAATTGAAAAATATATAAATTGGAGAAGTCAAGTTCAGAACAACGTCTCGCAGAATTCAGATCTCTGCAGCCATGGAATACTGATTATCTTCATATTTTTGAGAATGATTAGGAATTTCCAGTTTTGTACTGCTGTTCAGGCTTACGCTGCCAGTTTTTGAAGGATTTTCATCTTGAGTTTGGACATTTAGCCTATGGAAATGTACTTCATTTTTTTCTGCTTTAAAAAAAAACCACTTTCGATAACTAAGAGCTATATTGTATCCAACACAGAACTGTACAAAATGAGAATTGTTTTGTTGGACCTTATTACTGCAGTCATCCAAAGTTTATATTTATCTGTGCTTTTTAGTTTAGTTTAAACAGCTTAAATTCAAACTGTTTCTCAACAAATTTTCTAATGTATTTTCTTGTCTTTGGTACATGAGGAATTGGCTGTGCTACATGAAGTTCGACATTTAAGTGCTGAATTACAATCTACACATGTAAGTCTTACTACTTTAATGTCATATTTGAAATTTCTACTGAAGTTATACTGAAGATAGATAATAGCTTTTCAAATAAAGCATAACTTCACCATCATACACTGATTATTCATGTTAATAAAAATGAGCTTTGGTGGGGATATGTATAGAATCCAGACCAATGCAAATCACCTATATTTATTCCATCATAATGTATATTTCTTTATATGTTGTATGCTCATATATTTCTATAGATGAATTTATATATGTGTAAATGTATCATGGATTTATTTTCATAATCATGCTTTTTTCTAGGCGTATTTTTAAAGTTTATCATTTGCTTTTCATATGTATAAATGGTAGAGGTGATCAGTGAGATAGTAGCTCACAATACCTTGTTTAGTTTTGTTAACTTAATAGGAAAGCACTTTAATAAACAAGCTCATATTGTTATGACAAGAAATAGGTAAAAACCTAGTAGTTTATTAAAGTTCTGATGTTGGAAAGTGAATGTATATTAACCAACAACACATTTCCCCATATCTTTGCAAGTTGGCCTCATGATTTACACTTAAGAAATACTACTCCTTTATTCTACAGATGTATTTTTAAAGCTTTCTGTGTATTTCTAAAAACTAGAAAGTTTAGAATCATTAACATAGGCAATCAAGTGACAACTATAAAATTGTACACTTAGGAACAGTTTTCCTACACCACTTTCTTCATGCAATCAAATTACATTTCCTACTTCTTCCTTGTCTTTGCACTGACATTATGCTTTTGTCTGGAAATAAAATTATTTCCTCTTCTTTCCTCCACTAACATCTGTGAGTATACCCAAGGTACTAAATGAGGCTTTCTGTATTTTAATTTGAAGATTCTCTTTTTGATCAAGGCCTCCTGTGTCCTGGAGGCAGTATTTTGATGGATTTTTTTCACATATAAAGGTCCTGGCATCTTCTATATGGAAAATAATTTCTTAAATTCAATAATGTTAACATAGTAATATTAATATTCTCCTTTATTTTCATATCATATAGTTTATATGTAATAATCTGAAAAATTCATTAGATAAATTATTCATTTGCCTAAAACCTTGAAGCCAGGCAATGTTACCAACTATTCCATTTTCAGATTGAGCATTTGAGCATTACATTTGTTAGCTTCAAATAATTCAATAATAATTCCAGGAATATAAATATAAAGTGAAATTAGCAGGCATTGTAGCTGAGGAGTAGAGCGCTCACCTCACAATTATAGAATGCAAAGTTTAATCCTGAGCACTCCTCTCACCAAAAAGGAAAACATAAAAAGATTACCAGTTCTTATTGCATGTTCTGTCACTTCATGTAGAACATTGCTCTGTCCAGCAACCAAAACGCACTCTATAAGCCATGTCATTTGATGGGTAAATTATCAAATTCCAAACACCTGATGTGTAATCAGTTCAGAGCATTCACCTTTAAGAATTGATTTGGATATTCACAAAGCCGATCAAACAATATATTTCTAATTAGAGTGTCTTAAAATAAGAAACTCAGTACAAGAGGTATTTATCACAATGAAAATAAATATTGAGGTCCAGAGATTTATGCACAAGGTCATGAGTTCACTTCCCAGTACCTCAAAAAAATTCTCAGAAGTAAAATTGTAATTAATTAATTATTGAATCAATTCATATTTATCAGGATTATAAAAAGAAAACAAAGTAGAATTTAGCTTTATCTTTACATTCATGCAGATCTCCTATTGCTTATGTGGGCTTTTGTAAAATGTTCAAAATATCTAAGTCTGTTATATACATGTCAAATAAGATGATCCTATTTGTTCTAGTTCTACTGGAGAAGTATATAATTAAATTCTAAATATTTGTATTGTTCTGAAAGCATCTTAAGTAGAAAAAATATGAATGACATCTACACAATTCTGCAAAGAAGACATAATTCCAAAACTGTGTCAATCATAAACTTTATTCCTAAATTTATTTAGATAGATTAATAGAGGCTCATGAAGACCCATGTAATCACTGTAATTATATCTAATTATGTCTACTTGCATTTACAGTACTCACACAGGATGGCCTCAAGGCATATCCATTTAGCAACAAATGTCTCTAACTTACCATTCTCTTTTCTTTTCTTTTTTTTCTTTTTTGAGACTAAGTCTGACTTTCTAGTTCAGGCTGGCCTTCAGCTCACTGTGTAGCCGGGTGAGCCTCGAACTCACAGCAATCCTCCTGCCTCTGCCCCCGAGTGTTGGGATTACAGGCGTGAGCCACCATGCCTAGCACTGTGGTATGTAGTACTGACTGCTAGTAGGTGTGCATCATCACACCCAGCATTGTTGTATGTTGTTACCCAGGATGAACTCAGGACCTTGCGCTTGCAAGGCAGGCACTGGAACCACTGCGCTAAATCCCTGGCCCCAGCACTGCTATTTTTTGTTTGTATATTCTTTAAATTCATTGGCCATTTTTTATTAAGTTCATTTATCTATATAGCTATATCATCTCTGAGTTCACTGACTTTTGTTGTTTTATTGTTTTATATAATTCAGCCATTTGGTTTTTGTTTTATCTCCAATGATGCCCTTGGAATATGCTTTGGATGAGTTGGGAGATTTGGAAGGCATTTAGTTACCTTATATTTATTTGGAGTTTTTGTTTGCTTTGCTTTAATGCTGAGGATTGAAATTCAATTAGCGTAGAAAAATTTTGTTGCTCTTATAGAGATTTATTGAGTTAGTATCTGCTTTTCTGTGATGTGATCCTACCTTTGTTTGTGTTTATTAATCTACCTCTTTGACTGATTCAGTTTAATGAGGTTGGACCTGGTCATTATTTTGCAAGGCATCCTCACCAGTTATAACAGTATGAACAGATCCAAGCATACATCAACCATGTGCATTAAAACTTGTCTTAGTAATTTCCACCTTTTATCAGTGCTCCTTACAGACTCTACTGTACTATTCCAGTAGTACAACTGAGATATAAAAATGGGGGGACAGAAAAAGGAAGATGGTAAGAGGAATGAGAGAGAAGAGAAATATCAATAGGTAAAACATACACAGGAGATCAGATTTATGGAAATTGATTTTAAGTAAAAGACTACTACTCTTGTGGATTGAAAGAATGGTTTTGGAGCTAGGGGAGGAATACAGAGGGAGGAATGAAAATTGGAGTTTGAGGGAAGTGTGAGAATGTCAGAACCTGTTAATATGTTGACAATTAGCTTATGTTTGGATCTTATATGTACAGTCTTAGTAAGGCTTACCTAACATGCCCATGAAGGGTATGATTTAAATCACTGCTTGATTCTTGTTCTCATTTGCACATATACAGATACCACATATATATATATATACATATATATATATATATATATGTATGTATCTCCAATATATATATTTATAAAGGTGAGGTAAAAAGAAGAGAGGGGATATAAGGGTGTAAGGAAAAGAAAAGTAAAAAGAATAGAGAGGGAAAATGAAAGAAAGAAATAAGAGAAAAATAAAAAATGGAAAGAACAATAAAAAGCCCTCATGCAGTTGCAAAAGCACAAAATCAATGTCCTCATAATCTTTATAGTGCAATCTGAGTTCATTTGCAGTGCTCCAAGCTGCTCCTGCCCTGTAGTTTGCTAAATTGTTTGCCTGCGGGCAAGGAAGCTTGTTGAGCTGGATGGGCACACTTCCCAGTGGCAAGCAGTGCTATAGGTGTGGCTAACTGTAGGCCTTTGTCTCTGTCCCAAAATTTGATCACCTCAGTTAATTTGGGGAGGGCAAAGTGGTATGTAACTGGACCAGCACCCAGTTCTCTATCAATTTCCACCAGAGCCATCTTGTCCCCTGCTCTTTTCCTTGTAGGGCAAACCCCTGTTACCTCTGATTTCCTCTACAAGCCTTCTCCCTAGTGGGTTCCTAAGACACTCTCTGACCAGGCCACTGCCTTCTGTCTCTGACCATGGTCCTTTTTGAGGTGTCACTCTCCAATAGCAAACTTGGCGAAGTCCCACATCTGCCTGCTTTCAGTAACTCCCAGCATGAGGTGTTGGTTTTTCCCTGTGGGTGCCTACTTGCAAAGTTGGACAGCACACAATGTGCCACAACTAGAGCGCTCTCAATGTATGGGAGAGAAATGAGCAGATAAGTATATCTGGGTAGATCTGACCTATTCTCTTCCCAGGGTCCCGCAGCTCACAGATGCTTTTTGCTCGCACAAGCCGAGGTGGTAGTTTTCTGCAAATCTCTCCTTCACTCGTTTGCTCTTTCTACTGGGGAGCATGGAAGGATTGGGAGCCTATTCCGTTAGCCATACTTCCACTGAAATACCATCTTCCTCCTTGAGGGAACGCAGTCTTTTCCAGGATTGTGTACAGTGGACCTGAGGTTATATAAAGGATGCTGCAAACCAGGAGTAGTCCAGCTTCCTTTTCAAAACTTTCAGATACCAGATTTTAGTCTAAGTTTCTCTTTCTACTTAACTTGCCTCTCAAACTGACTTTCTCTAGCACACCTGCCGCAGTGTACCTCATGTTCTGTGACACACTTATCAGAATCTCTTTCCCTCACTGTCACCACCTGTCCAGCCTTGATCAACATTCATGACAATTAACCTCAATGATGTACCATGATTATCTCATGAACTAATTTCATTATCACCAAACACATCCTTATAGTATTTAAGTGAAGAAAGGTTAAGAAAGGCCATCATTTTACATTAACAACTACAGTTCCAATTAATTCCTACAAAATTTGTTTTCATTCACCAATGGTTAGAACACTTAATAAAATCATTGTGGCTTTTATTTTATTAGATCTAAACATGCCTTTATACTTTGTAAATTATTTCCTGTTATTAGGTTGGTTTATTTTGAAGTTAATCTGTCTTTAAGTTTTTCATGTGCTTTCAGTATACATTGGTTTTAAAATGCTAACATTTCCTTTCATTTTGCTTGTCCCGTAGTTGATCTACTGCCTTCACTATGTCTGATATCAGATTCAGTAATCTCTCTTGGGATCAAGTTGTAGCACTGGATCGTGTTTTAGGTGAAGTAGTTCCAGTTCACGGTAGGGGAAATTTCCCCACACTGGAGGTAAAACCAAAAGATATTATTCATCTTGTAAAAGTGAAGCTCATAAACCAAGGGATTATTATCAAAGACACCCGATTAAATGGCTCTATAGCAAGTTATGTGCTTGCAAGCCGTGATGGAATCATCTATAAGGATCTGGACATTATTTTTCGTGTTGCACTTCCAAGTGATCACGAATTTCAGCTTATTAAAGATACAGTTCTAGGCTGTCTGCTTGACTTTTTACCAAAAGGTGTGAAAAAAGACAAGATTACCATAAATACCATGAAAGAGGCCTATGTGCAGAAGATGGTTAAAGTCTGCAATGAGCATGATCATTGGAGTCTTATCTCTCTTTCAAATAACACCGGGAAGAATGTAGAGCTCAAATTTGTGAATTCACTCAAACGACAATTTGAATTTAGCGTAGATTCCTTTCAAATTATTTTGGATCCCTTGTTGGACTTGTACTATGACAAAAATATTAAGTTAACCGAAGAATCCTGTCCTACTGTTGTAGCTGAAAGCATGTATGGAGATTTCCAAACAGCAATGGTTCATTTAAAACACAAGCTTATATCTACCATAAAACCTGAGGAAATTAGAGGTGGTGGCCTTCTGAAGTACAGCAACTTGCTGGTTCGTGATTTTAAACCAGCATGTAAGGAAGAAATTAAGATCTTAGAGCGTTATATGTGTTCTAGGTTCTTCATTGATTTTCCTGATGTAGTAGTACAGCAAAGAAAAATTGAATCATACCTGCTCAACCATTTCATAGGAGAAGAGAAGACCAAGTATCACTATCTTATGACTTTGCGTAATGTTGTAAACCAAAGCACTGTTTGTCTCATGGGTCATGAAAGAAGAGAAACTCTCAACATGATCACCGTTATGGCCTTGAAAGTCCTTGGAGAACAGAATGCTCTACCCAGTACCGAAAATGTAACATGCTTTTATCAGCCAGCCACATACTTTGTTCCTGAAGGAGAGTACCCTATGTACTATGTAACATCTGGGCCACCACCCATTTTCTTCCAGCCATACAATCCATTGCGTTTTCGTATGCCAAACAGTATGTCCTAGGAAACACACATACAACAGAATTGTTGCTTTAATTAAACACCTCATAAAGGCAACTTTCCAAATTCTATAAAATTCATGAGCTATTTTTATTTTGCACCATTATAAAGTATTTTCCATCAATTGCAGCTTAAACTTTCGTAGTAAATACATTATCTTCTGTGAGCTGACAACTTCAAAATATTTTCACACGTTACTGAAAAATTACAATAATTTTCAAATGTTGAGAACTCCTTGAATTGACTTTAAATTTCCTAGGACTTTCAAATTTGTTACAAAAAGTACAGATGCCTACATCTTTGACTAAAATTTTAAAAATTTATGTCTTAAAAATTAGAAAAATAATGTAGACAAATGCCAACATTTTTATATTTAATCAATCACTGTTTTAAATCCTATTTTTCTGGTGCATCACACCGTCACCAAAGTTTTAGAACTTAACACAAGTGCATAATTTTGAAGAAAATAAGATTCAGAAGATATAAAATCCTGGACTTTATAAGTGCTTATTTCTTCTCAACTTACTTCAAGTTCAGAAAACACCAGACATTAGTCATGTATTGCCTACTTAATTTGGCCTTTAGCTGTGTTGTAGATCTACAAAGTAATACCATCCAGCAGTACAACTAATGCTATGACCAGTTATATGGCATTCTTTGTTTCTATATTTTTTGCTTCAAAATAACTTGAAAAGAATGAAATGGACAACTATGAATGTGAAAGTTTTCTGTCATCTGTTTAAAAGAATCTCTAAACAGCCAAAAGGAGGAAGAAGCAGAGATTTTGAGCCATAATATTTACCATTTTTATGAACTATTGACCCACATACTGGTATTTCAATTTTAGCAGTTTTAGTAAGTGAATGTATATTTATCATCACTAAAGAAGCATGCATTTCATTTTGTGATTACTGTCATTTTCTAATGTACTACTCAAGTGCCTCTTCAGTGGTGGAATTTTGTATAACACTGTATTTTATGTATAAATTGCATATATTTATTATAAATTTGAATATCTACTAACTACATCAAAAATGCCACTAAAAAATTACCAGTATTAAATCTTCATTTCCTTCGTATAGTGAAACTAATCCCTGACCAATATTATCTGGGATGATAGAAACCATCAGAGAACTTCAGTGTTTCTACCTGCTTCTGAGTTTTACTTAGTTTGCATCTCAGTTTTCATTGATCATCAAATTTTTTTCCATTACAAGCTGAGCCAACAGTCGTATTTTGAGAATGTGTTGCTTTCAGACTCTATTCAACCTGTCTTCTCTCTATTACAATATTAAACACAGGAAATACATTTTGTATGACTTTTCAGATATACAATATTTTTGACATATTTAAACCACAGCACTACAGGCCATCAGTATATTTTTATAATTATATTTATATCACAGGATCCTGAAATTTAAATTATATGGACTCTCTCCATTGTCTGGGACAATAGAAAACTTTATAAAAATATATTTAAAAAAAGAAAATTAAACAATTGACCTATGTATTTTATCGGCTAAACATGTACTATTCTTTCTTCCCTACATAGTCTCATCATCTTTTAGTTAGTGTATGTGTAAATAAATACATTAAAGGTATTTATCAGTCACACAAAATAATCCCAACAATGTAGGAAAAGTATAAGAACTGTGTTAGTGATGTCAATAATAAAGGTTTAGTATTTTCCAGAGTAGCATTATATACTAAGTAACAGAATTCTGAAGTTCTTTGAAAACATCTTACCTACCATATGCTCCATTAGCTTTTAAAAACTCTTACTGAGAATTCAAGCTCTTTCTTTAAAAAGTGACTTTTTAGCGGTAGTCTCCTAAAACTTTAAGTCCTGGTGGAACGATAGCTAGAAAGGTATAATCTTTCTCCTAACATTTGGAACATGCATTTCTCTTGTAAAATAGCTCAGAATTGGTGTCTCTAACATTTTTCTATAGAAAAAGAATCCAAAAATGTTGAATAGGAATGATATCATAGAAGAGAAAGCTATAAAATATTTCTCACGTGTTCTTTTTTATAGATACCATCACTAAGCCAGGTTTTCCTTGGATCCCAAACAACCAGGAAAAAAAATATTTATTTTCAGTTCTTTATGAATATCTTTTCAGGGCTAAGCTACCTTCCTTGAGAAGGGGTGTTATCTCATTTTGTTCATTAGGGTACCTGGACAGTTTTATTTTTAAATAAATGAGTACTAACCTCTTCACCTAAAAGAATTGATGAAAGAACCTCATTCTACAGAAAGTGCCCTATTACCAGGGGTAAGCCATAAGACCTTTGACTATTTAACTTACAGCCATTTGATCGTGTATACATATCCAAGATTGAGTTTTGTTGTAGAATGAACTTTTCCTCCAGAAACCTATTTCCTATTTGGTTTCCTCCAAATAGGTTTGGTTTCCTCCAAATAGGTTTGGTTTCCTCTAAATAGGTTTCCTCCAGAAACCTATTTCCTATTTGGGAAAATAATTGATGTAGTGCTGTGAATTTGGTATAAGCTTCAGTTACATGTTCTTTTAAGCCAAAATATTAAATTTTTACAAATATCCACATGTTATCAAAGTTCCACCTGTAGTTTTGTTATTACTTTAGCACACAGACACTTTTCTAGTAATGGTGGATGTCCAGTTTAATCAAAGACAGACAAAATAGCAAGATCGACTTATTGTGAGAGGCAGATCAGCTACATACAAGACAAACTATCAGAGCTAGAGAAGCTGTACACTCACTCCCAGCTGACGAAAGGATCCTGTGCCCAACTCCATTTTGTTGTGTTAGCAGTGAGAGTTCTATTAAAATACATACAAATTGGATGGTTTTTAAAATTTAACATTTTTTTCTTTGTACATCAATAAGTGTATTATGCAGAATGCTTCAGATATGATTAACAGATCTCAGCAGATCTGTTATCTGGAAATAGACATTCAACTTTTAAAAGGTGATAAATTAAAATATATGATTGAAACACATTTTCAGGTTGTGAAATTTATTATGCTTTTCAAAGTTACGTTGCTTTAAGAACTCAGCATTTCCTTTTATAGATGATTTGAAAATAATTGACTTTGTAAACAAACATGTAAACAGGATTGTGTAGTACATCGAACTATAACTTTGTCGACATTCTCATGAACATTTTGGCAAAGTGTAAAAATTTTAACTTACTCTGGGTTTCACTTGCTTAACACTGTGAGAAATACAATGTTTTGTTTTCAGCTGTACTTTCCTCTTTATATTTATTTTCTATATGTTATAATGGTATAATTTGTGTAAGTATTGGAAGCTGTGTTGCTGACCAGCTGCTCTGTTTTATTAACATCTCTTCAGCATTTATAACTGGAAGTAGGTTGTTGGAATGTCAGTATATTTCTCTTAAGTAGTTTCTTTAGGGAATTTTTCCTTGACTTGTGAGTTTGATCAAATGCCTACTATTTGGATTATATGCTATTTGTAAACCATTTTTAACATGTAACTCATCTTTGGATGTAACATACTACACTTCCTGCTTTTCTTTGTTTTATTACAACAGAATGTGAGACTATTCACAAAATGTCTGTGTTTAATGTGTTACAAAAACAATAAAAATTAAAAAAAAAACTTTTCATTTATATATAGCCCTTAAAAGAGCAATGGATGGGCTGGAGATTTAGCTCAGTGGTTCTGACACCTGCCTAGCAAGCATAGGG
>PVIR01013171.1:23120-43052 GCA_004026965.1 Petromus typicus
AAAAAAAAAAAAAAAAAAAAAAAAAAAAAAAGAGTCAAATGGGCCAATGCATATAGTTTAATGGTAATTTATGGCAGTTAACTTGGTATAATTCTTGACTGGTGGTAGACTGAAATATTCTCTAAAGTGCTAATAAGTAGTCCAATTTATGCTGTGTATAGATTATCTAGTTGCACTTGATCTTTTGGCTCAGAGAATCTAGGAGCCTGGAATTGAATTCTTTTTTTCATTGTTGCTATAGCCCTGGAGATATCAGAGGGGGAGATTAATCATCATTAAAAAATGGCACTAAAAGGCCAGGGATTTATCTCAGTGGTTCTGGGGCCAGCCTTGCAAGTGCAAGGGCCTGGGTTCGATCCACAGAAACCATATACAACATGCCGGGTGTGGAGACTCATGCCCACCAGCAATCAGAGCAACATACCACAGTGCCAGTCATGGTGGCTCAAGCTTGTAATCCCAGCACTTGGGAAGCAGAGGCAGGAGGATTGCTGTGAGTTCCAGGCACGCCTGGGCTACATAATGAGCTCAGGGCCAGCCTGAACTACAAAGCAAGACCTTGTCTCAAAAAAAAAAAAAAAGGCACTAGAAGGGCTGTGGGTTTAGCTCGGATAGTACTGCTCCTACTTTGGGAGCACAAGGACTCAAGTTTGATACCTGGTACTGCAAAAAAAAAAAAAAAAAAGGCAATAGCAGTATTGATGCTCACAGTACTATTTATTCAGCAGTTTCATCTCTATTATAAAAAGACAATATAGGGCCTGGGATTTAGCTCAGTGGTTCTGGTGCCTGCCTTGCACGTGCAAGGGCCTGGGATTAATCCTGGTAACCACATACAACAATGCTGGGTGTGGAGACTCACACCCACCAGCAATCAGTACCACATACCACAGTGGCACCACAGTGCCAGGTGTGGTGGTTCATGCCTGTAATCCCAGCACTCAGGAGGCAGAGGCAGGAGAGTTGCTGTGAGTTCAAGGCTGAACTCAGGGCCAGCCTGAACTACGAAAGGGAGACCCTGTCTCAAAAAGAAAAAGCAGTATATTACAGAACACTACTATAAAAATGCTTCACTATCAAAAGGAAAATCACGAAGATACTGTGATATTCTTACCTTGTAAATTAACGTTCGTGAGGAAATTCCTATTTGTAGTGGCCACATCCAAAAATTTTACTTACAAGAAAAACTGACATCATGCAGTGATTGCTTTCATATTTTTGTTTTAAACATTTTTATAAATGTTCCTCTCCCTCAGTATAATTAGAGTGAACACAAAACATAGATAGTTGAACAAACAAAATTACAAAAAAAATCAAAGCCATGTGACCTCTTTGAACAAAAGAATTTCTGAATATATTATCTTCTTTATCTTTTGCGGAATTTGGTAGGTAATTTGGGAACACTGAGGACTAAATGCCTTGAGAAAGCAATAGTTACTCAGGCAATGAAATTCTGAAAACAGTTGTCAGATAGCTATTTCATATTTGTTGTCAGGTAAGCTGTTTTAAGGGGCTATCAGCAGGATAAAAAGTATGCATTAGTATCATTAAAATTGACGTTTTATAATCAACTAAATTCATCTTTAAATTGAAACGCCTTATTATATAGGTAAATAGTACATATAATAGAGTAGAAAGTATACCAGGGAAGTTATTTGATTTAGAAATGTTGAATACTGGGGCTGGGGATTTAGCTCAGTGGTTCCAGCATCTGCCTCACAAGTGTGGTCTGGAATTGAATCCCACTGGGTTACCACATAGCACAGTGCTGGGCATGGTGGCTCAAGCCTGTTATCTCAGCACTCAGGAGGCCAAGGGAGGATTCCTGTGAGTTCGAGCCTGGCCTCGTCTACATAGTGAGCTCAGGGCCAGACTGAGCTACAAAGTGAGACCCTGTCTCAAAAAAAAAAAAAAAAAAAAAGAAATGTTGAATACCATATTTAATGTGCTATAAATGTATTTATATGAAATTGAATGCATTTACTCATTAGAAGAGAGTACCTCTGTAGAAGGGATATAAAATAAAACAATTGAATACAATTGAATACTATTTAAGAAGCACCAAGGTAATTTTGACATTTTCCAGAGGGGGGACATCTGATCCCCTTTCCTTTCAAGCTAAGGTTTTCTTTTAGCTTTATAAAAATACTTATTTTAACTTATACATGAAGCATAAAATTGTACATATTAATAGAGTACTGCTATGTTTTAATACACATACATTGCATACTGTTTCAACCAAATCAAACATTTCGTAAAATGTCTATCACTTTTTCATTGGGAAAACATTGAAAATCTTTTCTCCTAGCTTTTTAAACTGCGTAGTACAATGTTTTCATCTGGAAGATAGGTTTTAATTTAACCTGTTTGCCTTCTACTTTTTTCTGATTTACCAAAGGACAGTTCTTGGGCCAGGGATGTAGCTCAGTGGCTCAGTGCCTCCTTGGCAAGCACAAGGCCCAGAGTTCAGTTCTTGGTACCAAGAAATAAAATGGCAGTTCTCTTTTCTCACAGTGCTAAGGTACAAAGAAACAAAATAAGATGGCAACTTATTAGTGTTTATATTACCACAAAATAAAGTTATGCTATTTCCAGTTTAGCTCCTAATCAAGGCAGAGTCTGAAAACTTCATGATTATTGAGTCTGGCAAGATTTGTTCATGATTTGTACATGATTCTACTAGAAAAATTAGCCTACAGGTGTGCACTGAGAATACAATAGAGAATACAATTTAAGAAGCACCAATTTTTCAAGATTTCTTAACATCATGTATCTCTTAAGTAGGAAACACAGTACTTTAAATTAGAGCTAATGTTTCTAGAAACAAAATTTCACTTTTAAGTTCTGAAGAACCTTGCAATTCTAGGAAGTGAAGCGTGAAGAAGCCATTTAATTATGTTACTGGATCATGAAGACTTCATACCAATGCAAATGAGAAATCGAGTAAATGATCTGTCAGTTTAGCAAGAAGTAATGTGATTTTATGCATCGTCATGTGCTCTTGTATTGTTCTTGAGAATTCTTTTTAAAAAATCACTTAAGTTATAGTTCAGGTTAGTGGTGCATGCCTATAATACTAGTAATGTACTTGGGAAGCTGAAGCAGGAGGATTTCTGTGAATTTGAGGCCAGCTTGGATGATATCGTGGGTAATTAGGATACTTGTTTGTTTTCATACTTATTTTGAAACCATGTTTAAGACCATGTTTAGTTCATATTTGGAGGGGAAGAAAAAACATTTAAAAATTGTCCATTCGATTTGGTCCCAAATTCATAAAATATAAACTAAAAATGATATTTTGGGGACAACAGTTAGGTTATCCATAATCATTAAAGTTGTACTATATGCTTTTAGGGTCTCCCGTGTGTACTTTTGGAAAGGTATTTAAAAAGCTAAAAGATGGGATATGTTTGGCTCGCTCGAGGTCAGGCAGGCTGAGCCACCTGCCCAAACTAGCCTCCCCTACTTGACTTCCACGGGCTGCCCAAACCAAGCCAGGCCACATGTGCAGCCTGCACAGACCAAGGGTGGCGGGGCATTGCAGCACCCCCAAACCTTGTCCAGGCTGCCTGCACAGCCCAGCTGGATCTGGGGTCATGTTGTGTGTACTGCCTTCCCTGTTTTCCACAATCGGAGCTCCGCCCCTGCGGGGAAGCAATGATGATGTGTTTGTTACCCCAGAGTCAGAACCTCCCACAGTTGCCATCTCTGCTTTGTTTTCTGTCACTGATTAGACTGGGTGACCTCACTATCGGTGCAGAAATATGCTGTGCATGTGCAAAACAACAAAATTTTTCCTCAAAGATCTTCATAACTAAGGATGTATAACACACACAAAGAACTCACAAAGGGTGTGAAAAGTCTAGAGATGTCATTTAACAACAACAGCCTTGTTCATGGCACGATGCTATTTCAACCTTTATCCACAAATCACCAAAGCAGGAAAAGAAGTAGACAGAGCTAGGTTTTACTCAAAATTTTTCCTCAAAGACCTTCATAACTAAGGATGTATAACACACACAAAGAACTCACAAAGGGTGTGAAAAGTCTAGAGATGTCATTTAACAACCACACATCGCATGCCATTTAGATAGGGAGATAAACCTGAGGCCAAAATGGTCTTTGGAACCAAATAAGATGGACTGTGGAAGTGAGCTTGCATGAAAGGAGGAAGCTCAAGAGGTCCCAGCAGGAAATACCTACAAGCAGGGGAGGGGATACCTTTCAACACTTCTTGACAAGTGGCCCTAGGCCCTAGGAATGTTGTGTCAGACATCTGAAAAGCGCTACAGTGGCACACTTCTCAAGAGCCTCTGAGCTTCTCCTGCAAGCTGAGAAAAACACAGAGGCCATGTGCTTTCCCTCTCTGCTTCCCTGTGGCTGAGCACAACTGGGAGCTATCCCCGGAGCCATGAGAAAACTCCGAGTTCCCCCAGCTACCTTCATCCCCTTCACCATCCAGCTTCCTGTCTCTCCGAGAACTAATATCAGGAAAAGTTAAAGTATTTGAAGCTTCTAGCAGATGAAACCATGAATGAGAGAAGAGGGGCCAAAGGCAATTGGGGCTTTCTTAGGGTAAAAGAGGTGGGGGAAAATAACCCAATGGACTCCTGCTCATTTTGAGTCCCTAGACTTCAGCAGATACCAAGAATAACATCAGTCACTGTCTGAATGATGACTTGAACATACACAGCTTTTGCCACGTCCCCCAGCACCCAAAAAGGGGAGCCATATCATCAGGCAGACTGAGCTTTGACCTTAGGTTTTGAGAGACAGAGAGGAGGATCAAACGAACAGTTTTGAGTATCTCTTGTAAAGTCTTTAGGACACAAAAATATAAGACATAAGATCGCTTCCCTTGGGTGTCACCCTGAAAGCCAGCCTTCTCATCGGTGTCAAAGGCCTGGCTTTCCTATCCTGCTTGCGTCAGAAACTTTTGTTCAAGACACTGGATTGGTGCCATCCTCATATGTGTGTCCTGAGTAAGGAAATGTTAATTCTGCTTTACCTAGGAGCAGGATATGTTGACCTGGAAATAGGTAATGAGGCCACTACACATCATATAGGATACCGCTCAACAGCTCTTCTCATTTCTGGTCCAAGGAGCAAATACCTCTTGTCCAGATTCTTTTATGCACAAGCACTCAGTTTCTAGGGACTTTGGAGTCTAGCTGCTGCAAAGAAAATAAGCCCTAAGGTTACAGAAATATGTAGATGGGGAGAGAGAAAAAGGAAGGGCAAGATGAACTGTGTTCCAGAGGATAGAGAGTTGAGAGAAACTATGCTCTGAGAGGACAGTGGCTTCAGGGAAGTAGGGGAGAAAGAAAAAATGAAAACCTTTTCTGGCTCAGCTTACCAAAGTTGATATAACAACACCTTATTTTCTCCTGCTACTAGCACATCAAGAGAAAATGTCATAAGGCTCAGTCTTATAAGTTCTTGAAAGTGAAATAGGAAATATAGTACACCCTTTGGTGGCAAGGTTGCTAACTCCTGCTATGAAGAAAAAGCTCTCTGTAAGAAGCACATAGGTCAGAAGCACAGGCAAGGAGTGCTAGGTAGGGGATTAGGACACATTCAAGAATGAAGTGCAGGCACTCAAGAGAAATGAAGAGAACTATTTCCTAGAGAGGGAAAATTTATGCTTCCCTCAAAGGAGTGACATCTCTAAGAAAAGGTATTCCCCCAATGGTACCAGCCCATTTGAGTGGTATGTTTTTGTTTATTTGTTAGAACAGATCATTTCAACATTCTTTGTATGTGTTGCTCAACCTGATCCTTTAACTTAGGATCAATTTCCTAGTCTTTACTTTCTCAATTTAGCCAATTTATAGACTCAGTATTCCTGACAAATTTGGAGCATAATCATTCTAATAAAGCAGGAAAGGAGCCTAATTTAACCAAGAAAATGCCAATACAGATCATCCTGGACAACTTTGCCTGAGGCTCAAAGTTGAGATCTTCAAAGTATAAATTTTAGTTATGATTTTCTTCTCTTTCTATCTTTTATTTCTTCTATACTACCTCAAAAGTAGCATCTTAGTTACTTTTCTCATTGCTGAGACAAAGTTCCTGATACCCAAAGTTAAAGGAAAAAAGTTCTCTTCCAGTTCAGAATTGGTAGAAGTTACAGTCTATAATCGAATGGTTCCAAGGCAAGGTGAAGCTTTAGAAAGGAGAAAGAGTTCATGGCAGAGCATGAAGAAAGCAGCAAGAAGAAAGCAGCAAACAGCAGGCCTTCCTTCCTTCTCTTCCTCCATACGCCATTCAGGCTATAAACCTACTGATTGGTGTGGTCCATATCCAGGATAGAGCTACAGTTATCCACACTCAGAACTATTCTAAATCAATTTAGTTACCATACAATCCTTAATCCCAGTATCACATACTCTAGATCCAGCCAGCTCTCAAGAGCCACACCTATGAGTACATGAGGCTCTGGAGGGACGTATAGATATAAGTGTGTTGACAAGGGTAATTTGTGAGTTGTGGTGCAACTTTAATAAATTTTACTGGTTCAATCTGAGAATAAAGCTACTACACACCAAAGGAAGTTTAAGAAATATTTATATTTCGGGCCAGGGATTTAACTCAGTGGTTCCAGCACCTATCTTGCAAGCGCAAGGGCCTGGGTTTGATCCCCGGTAACCACATACAACAAAGCCAGGTGTGGAGACTCACGCCCATCAGCAATCAACACCACACACCACAATACCAGGCATGGTGGCTCAAGCCTGTAGTCTTAGCACTCGAGAGATAGAGGTAGGATTGCTGTGAGTTTGAGGTTTGCCTGGGCTACACAGTGAGCTCAGGGCCAGCCTGAACTAAAAAGTGAGACCTTGTCTGAAAAAAGAAAAGAAATATTCATATTTAGGAATTAGTGGAAAAAAATACAGAGATAGAAAAAGTAGTTCCACTTTTACAATTCTATATGTCATCACCGGAAAAACAGCATGGGGACAGCACTACCGCTCATGGACAGCAGAAAATAGGAACAGGGTCTACTTGGGCCAAGGGTGAACCTAAGCTTCTTCACTCCCTGTTTATCCTTCCTTCAGACAAAAGCGGCACCAAGCCAAGAGGCAGACGCTGTCATTGTAACTGGTGTGTACAGTCACAGCTCTGTCAGGAAGCCAGGGCCGGACACATTATTTGAAGAAATTTCTAGTGTCCTTGATAATAAGAAACTCTACTTCCATCCTCCCTCATGATCTGAAGGCTGTGTTCTCTGGGCCTGTATTCCTGGGGAAGGGGTGAGCTTCTCCCAGGAAGACTGAAGCCGATACATCTGATGCCAAGAATTCTCTATACAAGGTTTGTTGCCCTAAGATTCAGTTCAAGGTCTGTTTTCCTAGCCTGCTTAGAACAGGTTTTTCTGTACAAAGCCTGTTAACTCTTTCTTTTGCCTTTCTCCTTCAACAAGCCATAGCAAGTACTTACTAATAATCTTTTGGATGTCAGCGGGATCCATTTTCAGTTTACCTTTTTATTTCTAACTCCACTGATTTTTTTGCTCCCCCCGACCCCCGTTTCTAGTCCTATTGGCAAGTGGTGCAACTATATTGTTTATTCTTCTGAAGAACAAGCCCCTTCATTCACTGATTCATTGCACTGAATTTTAGTCTCCATTTTACTAATTTGTGCTCTGATCTTTACAATGTCAAATCCTTGTCACAGTTTTGGATTTGCTTTTGATGTTTTTCTAGGACCTTGAAGTGCATCATTAGGTTATTTATTAGGACTTACTCAGCTTTTCCAATGTGAACATTCATAGCTATCCCGTTTCCTATTAGGTGCTTTCGTTGTTTCCTGTAAGTTCTGGTATGTCTTACTGGTGTATCAGTCAGTGTTTATTAGAGAAATGGATATCGTACAAGATATACAAATATATAAGAATTGACAAAATTGGCTTGCAGTGGCCACCCACAGATGCAAACAAGTGCACAGCATCTGTCTGCACACTGGGGAATGCAAGGTTCATTTGAAGGTCTGGAGAGAGCTCACTGCAGTGTTCCACGTGAGTCCGTATCAGAAAGCAGAAGGATCTGTGGTGGGGCTGAAAAGCACAGGCTGGAAGACAGGAGATGGCACCCAAGATGAAGGCAAATGCTGGATCCCTCTGCAGAAACCCGGGCAGACCTGTCCTTCATTTCCCCTTTATACCAAGCAGGCCACAAGCCACCCAGTGTGGATCTTCCATACCTGGCGCATGCAATTGCTGAGACAATTTAGTTGAGCTTGTCTTACTCAAATTGACACAATCAATAATAACAACTGATTTGATTTGATTCTAGGAACTAATTTATTAATTGATTTCTTCTGTGTCCCCTTGCTTATGTAACATCGCACTGTTTAATTTCCATGTGTTCGCGAAATTCCTTTGCCTTATTTTATCTTTGATTTCTAATTTCATATCACTATAATCTGAGAGAAAGCATAGTATAGATTCTTATATATGCACATACATGTGCATGATTTATGAACTAGCATGTTATCTATTTCAGAGATAGTCTGACATATTGCTGAGAAGAATGTGCATTCTGTTGTGATTGAGTAGAAAACTGTAGATACCTATTAGGTTAATTTGTTCAAAGGTTTAAATCAACTCTGGTATTTCTTTTTCTGTTTCTTTTTTTTTTTTTTTTTTTTTTTTTTTTTTTTTTTTTTTTTTTTTTTTGAGACAGGGTCTCACTTTGTAGTTCAGGCTGGTCCAGAGCTCATGTAGCGCTGGCGAGCCTTGATCTCACAGCAATCCTCCTGCCTCTGCCTCCCAAGTGCTGGGATTACAGACATGAGCCACCACAACCAGCATTATGGTATGTAGTTACCGGAGATTGAACTCGAGACCTTGCACTGCAAGGCAGGTGCTAGAACCACTGAGCTAAATCCCCAGCCCTCAACTCTGATATTTCTTTGTTGATTATTTTGTCTACTTCTTCTCTTTGACAGTGGAGTACTGCGGTATCCCAGTATAACTGTGTTGGTGTCTATCTAAACTTTCATGTTCACTACTGTTTTTCATGAAAGTAAACCCATTGGTATTTGATGTACTTACGTTTATAATTATTATCTTCCTACTGAATTGTTCTTTTAACCAAGATGTAGTGATTTTCTTTGCCTCTTCTAACCAACTCTGGCTCAAAGCCCACTTTGAAATTAGGAGAAAAAGAGATGCTTTTTTTTTTCCAGATTCCTGCTGCATGGAATATTGTTTTTCACCCTTTGATTTTTAATCTGTGAATTTATTTCTTTCTTTTCTTTTTTTTTAGACAGGGTCTTGCTTATAGTTCAGGCTGGCCCTGAGCTCACTATGTAGCCCAGGCAAGACTTGAACTCACAGCAATCCTCCGGCCTCTGCCTCCTGAGTGCTGGGATTACACATGTGAGCCAACACACCTGGCACGGTGATATGTGGTTCTGATTGCTGGTGGATGTGTTAAATGTGGTTATCAAGGATCAAACCCAGGGCCTGGGGCCTTACGCTTGCAAGACAGGCACCAAAACCACTGAGCTAAATCCCTGAACCTTTGTGAATTTCTTTAATATAACTCATCATTGTGTTTTGTTTCTTGGTGAATTATGAAAATCTGTATCTTTTTTTTTTTTTTTTTTTTTTTTTGAGACAGGGTCTTGATTTTGTAGTTCAGGCTGGCCCTGAGCTCACTATGTAGCCCAGGTCAGCCTCAAACTCACAGAAATTCTCCTGCCTCTGCCTCCTGAGTGCTGGGATCACAGGCGTGAGCTGGCATTGTTGTATGTGGTTACCAGGGATCAAACCTAGGACTTTGCACTTGCGAACAGGTGCCAGAACCACTGAGCTAAATCCTCGGCCATCCTCTGTCATCTTTTCAAATCACTTGTTTGTGTGATTTCATCTTTGCTCCCCTTCAATGATCCACGGACTGGTTTTGAGGAACTTGAGAAGTTTGTAGATATTTTTTGGCTTGCTTTCTCATGCTTCTATTTTTTTCTCATTTGTTTTGTTAATTTGCACTTTTGTTAGTAGAGGATATAGTAAAAAGACTTTGTTGCCAGTATGAAGTGTCTTTCAACAGTGTATGCTTTCCAGTGATTCCCATTGACCTAGCTAAATTTAGGCCTTTGCTGTTTTACTAGATCAGATCACCTCCACTGATTTGGGAGAGGAAGACAAAATGTTACTGTCCCAGCACTCAGTGTACTGGGAATGGACCACAGTATTGTTATGACTCAATAGAAATCAAGATATTTTATATATAAAAAAACCTATTAATAGCAATATTTCTGCCACCCAGATATTAGGAAGTAAATCAGAAATGCAGTAAGTTTCAAGACTGGTGAAATATTAATGTACAATAAGAACCAATAATGTACTACCTTTATTCATAGAAAATAGCCTATAATTATAGTATAAACACAATGATAAACAAAATATTAACAGAGTAAATATTTAATAAATGCACCTATTATACCTGTACTAACAATAGAAAAGAGCTCAACATTAATAATGTGGAATTAATTATCTAAAGATTAATAAAGCTAAATGATTATATTAATAAAGATATAGATGATATAGAATGAGAGATTGAAAAATATTTTTTTAATTAAACATTGGTTAATGAAATAGTGCAGAGAAAAATGATATCAAAGATTTCATTAAGGGACTGGGAATTTGGCTCAGTGTTTCTGTCACTTGTCTTGCAAGCACAGGGGCCCGGTTTTGATCCCCCGGTAACCACATACAATACTGGGTGTGGAAACTCATGCTGAGCAGCAATCAGTACCACATACCACAGTGCCAGGCGTCGTGGCTCATGCCTGTAATCCCAGCACTCGGGAAGCAGAGGCAGGAGGATTGCTGTGATGTGAGTTGGAGGCTGAGCTCAGGGCCAGCCTGAAAAAAAAAAAAAAAAAAAAAAAAAGATCTCATTAAGGAAAAGTATGATAATAGAAAGGTAAAAGAAAACAAAAAATGAGCATTTTTTAAAATTCAAATCTTTATTGGTACATTATGAATACACATCATCATCGCATTCAACATTGAGAGTTTGTACCAGAATATGACATGACTTGATTCTCATTTTTCTCCTTCCCCCACCCACCCTGCAACCTGCCCCACCCCTACATACATAAGATTTGTTTCCTTTTTTAAATTACTGTCACATTCTTTTGCCCCTCATTATTTACCCCTCCACCATCTTTGCTTTTAAGTATTTTCTATTTCACAATATCAACTATACACACTAGAACTCATTTACATCTTCATTTTCTTATACCAGAGAAAAGATATGATATTTACACATCTGTAACCTATTTATTTCACTTATAAGGATGTCCAGAAGGTACATCCATTTGAGTATAAATGATTCAATCTTATCATTTTTAATGGCAGAGTAATACTGCATTCTATAAAAGAACCACATCTTCTTTATCCAGTCTCCAGCTGATGGACATTTTGGTTGTTTCCAAGATTTAGCAATCACAAAGTAAGTTGCTATAAACAAGAGTGCACATATGTCGCTGTGATATGAGTCTTTTAATTCCTTTGTGTATATACCTAGCAGGGCAATGGCCGGGTCAAATGGGACCTCCAATCCTAGTTTTCTGAGGAATCTCCACACTGATCTCCACAGGGGTTGTACGAGTCTACATTCCTACCAACAGTGGAGAAGGGTTCCCTTCCGGAAGCCCCTCTCTTCGCTTGGTCCAGGCTGGAACTGCCATCCGTGTTGAGGAATACTCCTGCTCACCTGGTTACACTAGGGAGCAACTCAGCCCTGTGATGTCTTCTGGATGTGGGCAGCACAACCAGATTTCAAGAAGTCCGCTGTACTCAGTCCTAGTGCTTTAGGACCTAGCAGTTTCTTTGCCCCACACCAGCTGAGCCTAGCACCCCTGACGCTGGACTGTTGAATCCATGTCCTTCCCAGCCTGAGCATCACGCGTCAGGGGTTCTATGTCTGTCTTGCTTCCTGTCCATGACTGTCTTTCATGGTTGTCTCTCAACCTGTGGGAGGGTGATCCTGCGGATCCTGAAGTGAGATCTTTCGTTTTTCTCTGATTCTCAGGCTTAAATAATCAACATCTGCATGAAATGACAGCTGATTAAATACTACTCTGACATACCAGATGTCACATTAGAGTCCCTGTCTTGCTGTTTCCTGCCATGTGGAAGGAGCCTCCTGACATGGGTAAAACCTCCTGCAGGCTTTGGCAGTTCACAACATCCATGGGCTACTCCTGAGGCCAAACACCAGCCCGGTTTGCCATTTCTCCCTGGGGCTTCTGTCTCTTGGGAGGATTATCTTGTGTTCGTGGAAACAATTTCCCCTTTCCTGGAGCACACAAACCTGTTTTACTGCACAGTAAAAGAAGTCTCTGAAATGTAATTTTTTCAATCTCTTTGAAAGACAGTATAAGTGATTTCTTCCACATCAGTTTTGCTTTGCAAAATAATTCCTGACTTACCAGCCTATCTTTTGAACAATGAGAAAATTTACAAAGAGAAGGAAAGGAATGAGGCTGAAAGAAAGCCAGTGTTATTCTCTTAGTTTTGTTAATGTAAAAATAAAACTCATGTCTTACTGAGAAACCCATAATTTTCCTTCATGCTATGGGAAACGAAGAAGCCGTAGCCTTTGTAACATCGTTTTAAATGTTGTTTTGATTCAGTCTTGATGCCCTTGGTAGAGGCTCAACAGTTCCCTTCTTCGAGCAGCCAATTAAAGCCCTCCCCCTAACTCTCCTACTGGGCTTTCACACATCAACCCTAATCAGACCAGAGCCAAATACTGTTCAACAAGGTCAAGTCCTATTCCCCAGCGCCTGCTAAAATGATTGAAATTGGCTTATCTAAAACTTGTTACTTTCAGTAAGAATAATATTAAAGGTGATTGTCTACATTTTCTCCCTCTTCATTTGTCCCAAGGCTGCCCTGTGTGCTTTGCTTGAGTTGTTGTGCACAGCCTGCTGTCTTGCCCTCAAGGAACTGCAAAACCAGTTTCCTTTTTTGGTCCTCACTCAGCTGAGAGCGAACACATGGCCTCATCATACTTTACCTGAGGTACTTGATTAAGACCATTGGTTCACTGAGCAAGGTGATTTGGTTCCAGAAAAGAAAGACGCCATTAGACTGCTCTTGGCTTACTAATTAAACCTCTAGTGCAGTAGAAGCACCCACAGAAGCCACTGTCACCTGCTGGCATGTTGGCTTTGGGCAGGCAGTTTGGCTTTTGCCATCACTTCCCACTCTAAATCTGGTGTTTCTGCGTCCAATGCATATACTAAGAAATTTCCCCTACTCACTTATATCTAAAGTTTGTAGAACTACAGGGCCTCTGTTGACTAGTTCACTCTTGAAAGGCTTCTTCAAAGAAGTCTGAACTCGGTTATTTCCCTTACTCCAAAAGTAGGCCTGAAGAAACCAGGCAGCACCGAAAACTGGCTGTGTGTATTGGAATCAAATTCTGCGATGGGGTCCTTTTCTGGTGTTGGAATGTGAGTAACCTTTGTTTCCAGGAACGACTTTGAGAATACTTTTTGGCTTTTGATTTTATTAAAGAGTTTAAAGAGTATTGCTGTTAGCTATTCTGTAAAGCTGATACAGAAATTAGCAGTAAATCTGCTAGGATGTGAGCTTTTAAAGCTGGTAAGTTTTTCTTTTTTTAATTCCTTCAATTTTGCTGACTGATACTGGCTTATTCAGATTTTTTTACATCTTCCAGGATCAGCTTTGGTAGCTCATATATATCTAGGAAGTTATCCATTTCATCTCAATTGTCCATTTTTTAGAGTACAAATTATGAAATAGTTATCGATAATCTTCTGGATTTGGGCAGAATCCATTGTGATCTTATCTTTTTTCATTTTTATTTGTATGAATTTGTGTCTTTTCATTTCTTTCCTTGGTAAAATGGATTAAGAACCTAATCTTCAATTCACTGATTCTTTCTGCAGGTTTTTTTAGTGTTAATGTCATCACTTTCCACCCTAGGAGTGCGTTTGTTGTGTTACCTAGATTTCAGTATGGCTTGCTAACATTAGCATTTAATTGAAGAAACTAATTTTTCTTTAACCTAACTTGTGACACAATGACTACTTAAGAGGGTATTATTTAATTTCTATATGTCTTCTTAGTTCTGTGGTGTCTTTTGCCATTAATTTGTAATTTATTTGAAGTATCATAAAACAATATGTGTGGTAAAATTTTATTTTCCATTTACTTAACTCTATGGGTTATCATGTGATCTCTTTTGGAGAAAATCCTTGTGTTCTGAGAAAAACTCACACTGTGTTAGTTGGAATACTCTGTAGATCTCTATTAAGATATCTATTAAGTCCATCAATGTGGTAGTTTTAATTGATGTTTTGTTTGGTTGATCTCTTTATTTGTGACAGTGGGGTACTGAGAACTCTAATTACAATTGTATTGGTTTCATCAGATTTTTCAGGTCTATTAGTGGTTGTTTTATGAAGTTAAACGAGCCAGTATTGGGGACATATGTGATTATAACTGTCAACTCTTCCTGTTAAATGGCTCCGTTACCAATATGTGGTGACCTTCTATATCTCTTCTAATCAATCTTGGCTTGAAATCCAGTTTGTCTGGAATTAGGATAGCAGCTCTGGCTTTTTTTTTTCTGGGTTTCTGTTTCATGGAATATTGTTTTCCATTCTTGAATTTTTAATCTGTGGGTATTTTTTGAATTAAATGATTTTCTTTTTACTGTATGTGGTTGAGTTTTATTTCTTGGTCAACTCTACCAATCTGTGTTTGCAAATTGATACCATTCACATAGAGAAGTATTACTGAGAGATATTGATTTCTTCCTGTCACTGGATTATTTTCCTGTTACTGATTTCCTCATTTTTCTCCTTTGCTCATTTGTTCATCATACCAAATGTATTTATTCCTTTTGATATACTGGCATTGTCAGTCTGTCCCTTTCTAAGATATTTTTGAGAACTTTTGAAATGCTGGTTTGTGGTCAGGAATTTCTTCAGGTTCATCTTCTACACATACTTAATTTTTCTTTCAGTTTTAAAGGAAGGTTTTGCCAGACACATAAGTCAGGGTTGGAAGTTGTTATTTTCTGGGGCTTGAACACTTCTCTCTATGCCCTCCTGACTTTTAAAGTTCTATAATGAAGTCCTCTGGAATTCTCATCGGTTTATCTCTACATGTAATTCATTGCTTTTCTCTAGCATCTTTTAAGATGTTGTCCTTTGATGGACTTCTGTAGCTTTGAGCGCAATATGGCAAAGTCATGTTCCTTTTTGGTCATGGCTCTTGGGTGTTCAATTTGCCTCACTTAGCTGTATGTTTATTTCTTTTTCTATATTTGGGGATTTTTTTTTCTTCCATTGTTTCTGTTGACAGGTTTTTTTTAATGCCATATATCATATCTTCTGATCTTTCAATAATTCCAGCTATACTTAAATTAGTCTTGTTTGCAGCCAGTTTTCAGATTCGTTTTCCATGTTCCCTTGTTGTTTTTCCGTTGTCTTCGAGGACATGCCCTCCTAGTTCTGACGTTCTGTTTTCGTGTTCGTCATTTCTGCTGACCACACTTTTAATATGATTTTAAATCTCTTGAATTTCTGATTAAAACCTTTTTATGGCTTCTGATTCTTTGAGAACCTGATCATTAATCTTTCGCATTATTTTATTTAGCAGATCTAGCTCTTTATTTGTGTCTTCTGAAAGCTCCTCTATCTTTTTAGTTATTACTTCTGTGGTCTGTCTAACTGTGTGCTTTGAATTCTGCTGAGTACCACTTTGATCTGCTTTCTAACCTCCTCTGCTCCAACTTAGCTGATCCAGGTGTATGGCTGGTGTTATTGGTGCCCCTTGGATTGGCTCTACAGAAGCTGGAAGTTCTGGGAGGCATTTTGTAGCTTTTTTTCCTCGTGTGTCTACTGTTTTGTGCTGAGGTTTGTGGATGATTATAGACTGAAAACTTTGCTGCCAGTATAAGCATCTCTTATTTGATCTTTAATGAAATACTTTGGGCATGGTTAACTATAACTCTTTGGCACAGGTGTTAGATCTAGCCACTTTGGTCAACCTAAGAGATGAGGATGCAGTGTAGTTAATCCAGGAACCAAGTCTTCTAGGAAGGCAGTCCAGTATTGTTAATGTCACAAAAATAATCTGACTTTTGGCTTACAGAGAAATTGCAATAATATAGACCCTGTTAAGATCCTTTAAAATAGTATTACCCATAAACACTAAGTATATACCACCCTTAACCCTAAGAAGAAATCAGCAATTATTATGTAAACAGTAAGGCAAATCAAGTACTGACCTACTGTTGATATATACTAAATATGACAGTTATATGATTACTAATGTTACAAAAGAATTCCATGATAATTTTACAGGGATAACTGTCAAAAGATTAACAGATCATTATATCTGTACTAGTAAAGATATAGGGTTTGAGAGTTGGGACATGCTAAAGAAAAACTTTGAAATCTTAAACTTTGTGATAGAGGAAGCTGAAAGAAATGAGAAATGGTAGAAGGGATTTTTTTTTTTTTTTTTGAGACAAGATCTCACTTTGTAGTTCAGGCTGGTCCTGAACTCAGCCTCAAACTCAGCAATCCTCCTGTCTCTGCCTCCGAGTGCTGGGATTTTAAGCAGGAGGCACCACGCCCAGCATTATGGTATGTGGTGCTGATTGCTGGTGAGTGTGAGTCACCAGTCCTGGCACTGTTGTATGTGGTTACTGGGGGTCAAATCCCGGCCCGTGCACTTGCAAGGCAGTCACTGGAGCCACTGAGCTAAGAGGAAAAAATAGAGAAAAAAAGAAAAAGGGATTAGGAGGAAGACAGAAGACAAAGATTATACAATCCCCATTAAACCTGTGAAGAAGACAAAAGAAGATTAAAAAGAAAATAAAACAGAAAACTATAAACAGTTCTCTCTTGAACACACACACACACACACACACACACACACACACACACACACACACCACAGCAAAAACAACCAAATGAAAAACCACAAAACCAAAACCCAGAAAAACAAGGAATTCCTGTTGGATTTCAAATATGTGGCTTCCAAGGTCTGCAGTCTTGTGACCGTGCCCAATTCAAGACATATGCCTACTCTCATTAACAGACAAAAAGGCAGTCATAGCCGAGAAAGAAAATTGATATAATTTAAGATTATATTAACTATATTAAATCAGACACACAAACTTACATTGTATTGTTTCTCACATATGAGGAATACAAAATATGAAGGCCAAAATAAAAGATAAAAAATAGTGAAAGATCTCAATATTTGAGAAGGAAGACATGAGACAGAAAGAGGTATGAGGGAAGAGAGGGAAATGAGGTTTGAAGAGGGAATTTTGTAGTATGTTACACATGTACCAAGTCTCTGAATGGAACATGACCGTTATATACTACAAAAAATTATAGGAGAAGGCCTAGGACTTAGCTCTGTGGTTCTGGCATCTTCCTGGCAAGCGCAAAGTCCTGAGTTCCATCCCCAGTAACCACACACCACAGTGCAGGGTGTGGTGACTCACTCCTATAATCCCAGCACTTGGGAGACAGAGGGAGGAGGATTGCTGTGAGATCGAGGCTGGCCTGGGCTACACAGTGAGTTTGGGCTAGTCTCAACTACAAAGTGAGACCCTGTCTCAAACAAAAAAAAATTATAGGAGACCTGGTCTCAGAGCTAGATGGAAGGGGAAGGCAAGAGGAATAAAAAGTTAAAATAGGTCATGTACATGTACCATTCTGCATGATGTATGTGATCATTGTGTACTATAAATTTGTAGCAATAAAATAGAGTAAAAATATAAAATAAAATGCAGGAATAGTCACATTTGTATCAAATAAATTTTAAAAATTCCAATTAAAAGCAGTAAAACTATCAAAGAAGGTCATGTGTATGACCCAAGAGAAGCGGAGTCTGGTAAAATAATTTTAGCAGACTTTAACATCACACTTTTAGCAATGGCAGGATCATCCAGGTAGAATATCACTCAAGAAATATTTGAGGGCAGCAGGCCGCAGCGGTGGGAGGCAATCAGTTTTGTGTAGTGTTTACTAATGCTGAAGCCATCTGCAAAGTATCCCCAGTAAGAGGCCTTGGAGACATGAGGGACACAGAGGTTTGATCAGTATTGTCTTAACATGCTTCAAATAAATCCGCTTCTTTCCTGGGAAATGGCAAAACCCAAAGAGAAAACTTCAGTGTGTCTGGTAAATGAGCTGGCCCTTTTCAACAGCATCCAACCCCAAGCTAAGCTTCTGAATGAAAGCACTCCTGCTCATTCAGAGGTGTTCCCAGGGCAGCTGAGCCTCGGCGAGCAGACGTGGGAGTCAGAAGGAAGCAATATAAAGAAGACCCAACTGGCTGCTGCTAACAAAGCTTTGACTGGATCTATGCTTCTCAGAAACCTCCCAAGAGTCGTATGAATAGTAACCCAGGCAGTGCAGCCTCCGACTGTGGAACGGAATGGGCTCACTATGAGAAGGGGGGAGCCTGCCATCTACAGGCCATCACATCCCAAGCCATTCCCAAATCACAGAGCTAATTACAACGCAGGAGGGTGTACAATCCATTGCCCAGTACTTGAGATTTTTTATGCTCAACTGATTGTAGGAAATAATGAATTTTTTTGGTAAAAGAAAGACTTAAAAAGCTGCAGTGCAGGCCTTTCAAGCCCAGAAAAATCAGTTCAGGATGGTGAGGCATAAGGGCCCAAGTTCAATTCCTGGTACCACCAAAAAAAAAAAAAAAAAAAAAAAAAAAAAAAAAAAAAAAAAAAAAAAAAAAAAAAAATCAGAATGCTGAATCAGGAAAAGAAAGGTGTAGATAAATCTGAGATCTGAGATCACCTTTGTATATGAAATTTCTCTGAAGTGAAATATGCCAGTCAGGGTTTTTTATGTTGTTTTGTTTTTGTTTTTGTTTTTGTTTTTGTTTTGAGACAGGGTCTCGCTTTGTAGTGCAGGCTGGCCCTGAGCTCAGCCTCAAACTCACATCACAGCAATCCTCCTGCCTCTGCCTCCCGAGTGCTGGGATTACAGGTGTGAGCCACCACGCCCGGCACTGTGGGATGTGGTACTGATTGCTGCTGGGCATGAGTCTCCTCGTGAGTCTCCACGCCCAGCAGTGTATATGGTTACCAGGAATTGAACCTGGGCCCTTGCACTTGCAAGACAGGAGCTGGAACCACTGAGCTAACTCCCCAGCCCCATGCCAGTCAGTTTTGAGGTTATCAGAGAGACTGGACCACCACACATGAAGGACTTTGATAAGTGTCAGGGCTAGAATTCTGTGTGGAAAGAGAGGGAAATAGCAAAATCCTCTCCAGGAGACATGCTACAACCACTGTCTTACTAAAGCTTTAAAAACTTCCACCTCTGGGGCCAGGGATTTAGTTCGGTGGTTCCAGCGCCTATCTTGCAAGTGCAAGGACTCGGGTTCGATCCCCGGTTAACCACATACAATACTGGGTGTGGAGACTCACCCCAGCAGCAACCAGTACCACACGCCACAGTGCCGGGCGAGGGCGGAGCTCACGCCTGTCATCCCAGTACTGGGGAGGCAGAGGCAGGAGGATTACTGTGATGTGAGTTGGAGGCTGAGCTCAGAGCCAGCCTGAACCACAAAGTGAGACCCTGTCTCAAAAAACAAAAACAAAAACAAAAAAAACTTCCATCTCTTCTTGTGGTGGAAAAGACGTAACTATTTTTTTTTTAAAAAAAACGACAACACAGGGGCCGGGGAGTTAGCTCAGTGGTTCCGGCGCCTGTCTTGTAAGCACAAGGACCTGGGTTCAGTTCCCCGGTAACCACATAACAATACTGGGTGTGGAGACCCACACCCAGCAGCAACCAGTTCCACATACCACAGTGCCGGGCGTGGTGGCTCACGCCTGTAATCCCAGCACTCGGGAGGCAGAGGCAGGAGGATTGTGATGTGAG
>PVIR01013172.1:0-36486 GCA_004026965.1 Petromus typicus
AGTAAATTATATTAGGTTTGATTTTATTATAACCAGAAGTAGAGCCCACATCTACTATATATTTACGAAGATAGCAAGCTTTTCTTTTATGTCATCATTTAAGAAAAAAATAACAACTTGGAAACTTATTTACTAAAAACTTCTTAATTAGATATTACAAAAAAGGTGGAAAATAATTTTTAAATTTTTTGATTTGGCAGGATATAAGTTATTGTGAAAGGGCTCATTCATCCCAAAAGTTAGGAAATAATGATTCACACCAGTGATTCTCTAAGAATATTCCTCAGAAGGGTAGTTGCACAGAACTTTTTATCTTATGAGTAATGTCTTTATGGGTTTTAGAAAATAATTCAAGTTTGGTTTAAAAAGTACACCCAAGAGTAAAGAAGAAACTTAAAAATCTAAAGTATTTCATAGCCCCAAAGTAACAGCTGCTAACTTTGTGCATTTCCTTGAATGTGGATAGTTTACGTAAAAGTATACTTCAAGTGAGAAGACAGAAATAATTTAAGAAAAACTGAATAATTATGATTATTTTAAAACAAATATTTAAAAATAAATAGAAAGCAATACTGAAATTCAAACCACTTTTATCCACAGAAGACAGGCTGCTACATATCTTTAAAGGTGAAACAAACAAACAAACAAACAAGAATTTAAAGAATTGAACTCGCTTGTTTTAAGTAATGAAGTAAATGAAAGCTTCTATAATGGCATTGATGATAATTTTTAAATAATAATTTTAAAATAAAATTCAAACATCACAAGACATAGGCTACTTTCCCATATTAAAATTCTACTTTTAAAAGTGTCATGTTAACTGACAAGGTGCAATATTTAGTTTTTACTGTTTGGTTGCACATGACTTATAAGCTTCTTTTGCTGCTGATACAGCGAGTCACGCGTGCAGGCACCAGGAGCACAACTGCAGTTGCTTTTGATGTGCTTAGAAGATTTGGATGCTGGTAACAAGAAGCTGTTGCTTTGTTGCCAAGAAGTCAAGTTTAATTTGCTTTCTTTTCCCTTCTCTTCAACTGGCCAAAACACAAGTTCCATTGCAAATGCAACAACCCGCACACACACTTGCCACCACAAACAGACAATGTGCCAAGTAGGAAACCCTACATTGACATAACACAACTCCCCATAGCAACTAGGAGATTATTCTGGGTGGCATGCTTAAAGGCTTGAGGATGTTATAACTAAATATACGCATCCTTTTAACTTAAAAGTATAGTTTTGTATTTTCTGATACTGATATAAACTACAATTCAAGTGAATACTTTTTCTACTTGGTTCATGTTCTTAGTAAAGTAGAAAATTTTGTTTATGTTTCATTTTGAATTTCTGCAATATGTAAATATTATCAAGTTTCTGCTGAATCTTAAAATTTGCCAAATATGTGTTTAAAACCCTAAATAACTTCCAAACTTTGCTAATCAAATTCAGTCTGATAACCTAATTTGAGCACTGAAGTCTAGAAGTTCTGTACCCTTCCACACTGACGTCAGTTGGCATGGAGACAAAACATGAAATCAACAAATATTTCCAGAGCCACTATGGGACCAATATAGTATGTTAGATGTTGCAGGGTGAAGTAAATTGAAAACAAAGTACTTGTTCTCCAGAACTTTTCTCACTAGGCTGTAGAAACTACTAACAAAGGACACTAACGAGGCAACATTTCACTAGGGAATCTGATTTCCTGTGGAGCACCTTATAAGAAACATTAGTTGCTCTCACTTGCTTTGAAAATCTGAAAATCCCAAAAGTGAAAATTTAATTACATATTATGAACTATATATTGATACAAAACCTTTAAGAGAAGATGAGCTTTTAAAACAGCTAACATTGAGGAGGGCTTTTCATCTCTGTTAATAGCTTCAGTTTTAAATCCAAAAATGTTTCACATTGATTTTATGAAATGTTTCCGTCACAATCATTGCCAAACGCTTTTGGAGGGCAGTACTGGGACTGAGCCACAGGGGCCCTACTCAGCTATATCTCTGTCCCTTAAATTTTGAGAGGATCTAACTAGTTGCCTAGGCTGACCTGACCTTGCAGCCCTTGTCTCAGACTCCGAGGTGGCTAGGACTGCAGTCATGCACCACTCTTCCGTCAAGTTAGCAAGTCCCTAGAGGCCTCTGCAGCATAGGCAGTAACTTCTCGGTAAAGATACATAGGTCTATGGATAAACTTTAAAACCAGTTCTTTCTAGATTTTTCTTTCTTTCCAGGGTAAATCAGTATGTTTTGTCTATTTCAGAAGTTAGAAGGCCAGATTCAATATTTTTTACATTTTACATTTAACAAACTGTTCTATCCTAAACAGGACAATCTCAAGAAACATGTAAAAACCAAGAAAACATACATAGCAAAGTTCCTCAATTCTAAAGTTTGGCATTATTCTGATTAAAATATGCCTAACTTTTGTAGTTTATCATCAATTCAACCTGCAGTTTTTACAATTTAAAAAATTTAAAACTCTAGATGGCGTGCTTCCACCACATTGCAGAAGGAGAATTATACATTGTCAAGTTTTTTATATCTAATCAATGACTGTTAAATTATAAATTGAAAAACTAATCCACTGACATTAGTATTTGTTAATAGAAATTACTCATAAATTTAAAGCTTCTAAAGTAAAGCCATGAAGTGCTCTAGGACAGGAAAACACTTTCTGAGCAAACAATGCAGAACACATAGAATAATGAAGTATTTAGCAACTTCATCTCTAAATGAAAAGAAACAATATTGTCTTCAACTGTCCTAAATCTTTAACTTCCATATATTAAAAAATTTCATCTTTCTAAGATCTGCAAGACTGCATTTGTGGGAGAATTGAAGTCATTACCCATTGCCTGTCACTTACCATTCTTTGGGCTTAAAGCTATTCTGCACATACGGCTGCAAGGAACTGAACAGAGAGCCTGTTTCTAAGTCCAGCTCTCTCACTGGCTGCCTTTGGTGCGACCATTTGTGTACAGGAAAGACCACACCATTTGTGTGTCTTTTTCCCAGCTGGTTCTACTGCTCTAACTTATCATCTCTACTTCTACTTCCCAGCTGGTATGGCCATTCTGAACTCATCTATCAGTGCTGTCTGACATACTTGTAGAAAGACATTCTTATAATGTGTTCCTTCAGTTGTTTTATTTGGAACCACCCAACTTTAATTCCCCTCACAGAACCATAGCTGTCTTTATCCTAACAGTTTTTAGTCTTTGGGAAATTACCAATTGTCCTAGTCATTTTCTTGTCACTGGAACACAATACATGAAACTCATCTCTGAAAGGAGGGGAGGCTTATTCTGGCTCATAATTTTAAAAGCTTCATTCATGGTTTAAAAGCCATGGTTGTTGGCTAGCTCAAATGCAGAAAAGGTGAGGTGGAAGGGCCTGGGCAGAGAAAAGCTGCTCTGTTGTGGTGGCCAAGAAGCAGGAAGAAGGAAGGAGCTGAGGAAGAAAACACACCCTTCCAGTTCAAGTTGTCCTCCCACCTAACAACAGCAAGTTATGGTGCTCCTATGATCCAACCACCTTCCAAACACATCAGGCTTTGGGAATCATTTTAGATCTAAACCATAACACCAATCAACGGGCTGTGTTGCCTCTGCTCTCCTCTACCCTACTGAGTGTGACAGGTGGACTGGTATAATGAAACTAGATACAAAATTAGGGATCATTTGAGCCTAATCATCTTGCCTCTGCCTCAGGAGTGCTGGAATTACAGGCATGAGCCGCCGCACTTGACACTACTGTTATGTGGTATGTGGTGATGACTGCTAATCGGTGTTGAGTCTCCATACCCGGCATTGTTGTATGTGGTTACTGGGGATTTGAACGCAGGCCTTTGCCCTCGCAAGGCAGGTGTGGGAACCACTGAACTAAATCCCCAGCCCTGAGCCCCACTTTTGAAACCACTATGGTTACCACTTTGGAGATCTTCAATTTGATTTTAAATAGATGTGATGTTGGTAGCAAACACTGTTACCTAAGGTTTTCAAAACATGGTATACTCACTTTTTCACATAATTTCTACCCATGTTGTCACATATTTAAATTGCCTGGGAAAGGAAATGAATTCACAATTAAAGGAAATTCAGTAATATATCTCAGGTTAGTAGGCTGCAGCAGAGATTTCAAATTTCTAACCTATTCTCTATTTGAAAGGTTCATTAGTCCTTGCTCTACTGCAGGTAGATGTTTCTCTAGCAGCAACTTGCAAAGATTTATGTTCCAAAGCTTATTGTGGGTGGTAGAAACTTATTAAAGTAGAACTTTTCTAGGATCAAGAGACTTAAAAATAAATTATATACCCATAATATTTAAGTTATGTGAAGCAAAGGGTATGAAACTTACTGGAATACATTCATGACTCTAAGTTGTTTATTACAATATGCTTGTAATGCAATTTTTGGACATCCAAATCTAGTTATTAATCAGTTTTTTATATTAAGAATCAATAAGTAGAAAAGTCTGGATACTGTTATTTTTGTCATTCTCACTATATTATAAGGTTTACATTTCTATGCTCTTTTATCATTACACTAGCGTGCATAAAGTAAGCACAAATATGCATGTATTTCATGCATGGGTTATATCTATGAACATATATGTATGTGTATAATAGATACAATTTCTTTTTTTAAAGACCACTTACTCACTTTCACTCCCCCTTATAAAATATGGACAACTAATATCAATCAAAATAATTAAGCATAACTTCTCAAAATAAGATAGTAGTAATTCTACATATGTATGAACTTTTATATTACAAACAGAAAAATAATAATTCAAAATGTCTGGTTGCAGAAATAAATTGAAGGGAAGAGGAGAAAAAAATGTAAGCAGAAGAGGGTAAAATACAAAGAATGCCAAAGAATGTCTCGGACTCCGTGGAGAGATCACCCTACCAAGCCAGGCCTCAGTACTGTACTTTTATTCCTTTTAGCACCCAGTAAATGTGATCAGTGTGGGAGTAACTGACATCACTCACATGTTGAGTTTTCTAGTGAAAAAAATGCTATGGTTTTCTATTTTTCTTTTATTAACATTTGTAGTTTTCAGCAAATAGATCCTGTTTTGTTAAATTTATATATTACATTTTTGAGTGATTATAAAATGTAGATACAAATATTTTTGTTTACTCTGCATTCTATGATCTTACTGAACCCATCTACTAGTTTGGGGAAGTTCTTGGGAGATTTCTTCAGATGTTCTATGTAGACAATCATGTTACTTACAAATAGGGGCAATTTTATTTCTTTTCCAATTATTTTTCTCATGCCACTGGACTGAGCAAAACGTAAGTTGCCACGAACAATAGCAGTGAGTTCATCCCATCTATGGTAATCTTCAGTAGAATACATTCAGTCTTTCATCAATACTGTGTAGAAGCTATTGATCAAGTTCAGAAGTTCAGGAAATTCCTGTTTGTTTGGGTTTTAAAAATTCTAAATGGGTGTTTCATTTTGTCAAATTCCTTTTCTGTATCATATCTTTCTTATTTTCTTCTAAATAATGAGGGGATACACTGATTTCAAACGTTGAATGAAACCTGCACTTCTGTAACAGACCCAAAGTGGTATGGTGTTTTACTCTTTTTACATATCTAATCATTAGTATTTTGTGTCTGTGTTCATGAAAGCACTGATTTCTAGTGATCTTTTCTGCTTTTCTTAGTTCGGTACACAGTAATGTTAGCTTCATTCACTGCGTTGGGAATGCTCCCTTCACCTGGATTTTCAGGAAGAGAGCATGTAAAACTGGTGTCATTTATTCTTTAAATGTTGGGCAGTTTCCAATTAAATTACTCATGCATTTACCACGTAATCCAGTAATCACACTTCAGGTTATTTATTTTAGAAAAATAAAAACCTCATGGTTATACAAGATTCACTAAGTGTTTGTGAGGGAATTTATTTGTAATAGATAAAACTTGGATGCAACTCAAATGTCTTTCTACAGGGAAGAGAGCAAACTGCGGTACATTCATAAAACAATTATTTAGAAATAAAAAGAAACAAACTGCTGACAAAAATAAATTGAGGATGTGAAAGACAATACGAGTGGAAAAGTCTCCAAAGTTTATGCACTTTATAATTCCATTTATATAATATTACAGTGAAAAATTATAGCTATGAAAACTAGTGAATACTAAACATCAGGGTTCAATGAAGCTACAACTATAATACACAAAGAGGGAGTTGTTTCTGCTTTTGTGGTGTTTTTATTTTTGGTACCAAGGACAAAGCGCAGGACCTTGTGCTTGTGAAGTAGGCACCAGCACCACTGAACCAATTGCCTGGCCCCAGAGGGAGTTTATTTACAGTAGTGTGGAGCTTTCTATCCTGATCGTGATGATGCCAATCTGACTCTATACAAGAACATTTCACAAACGGGGAAAACCATGGCAAAATAGTGAGATCTGAGTAAGGCTCTGAGCTACCAGAATTGTTGCAATGTCAATTTTCTGGTTTGACAAGAAAGAAGCTACGTAACAGGAAGAATTTCTGTAATTCATTTTTGCAAATTCTTGTAGGTCTTACAAGTATTTCAAAATTAAACACGAAAAAAATTATAAGAAAAAAGGAGTGTGTGGCCTGATTCGAGTACTGTGGAAGCAATTAAAACAAAAAGGCCTTGTTCCAGCTGGATGTGATAGGGTATGCCTTTAATCCTAGCACTCCCGGAGGCCGAGGCAAGACAATCATCAAGCCTGGGCAATTTAATAACTTAGCAAAAGCCTGCCTCAAAATAAAAAGGAAATAAGAAGACAAGGGCTGGGGATGTAGCTTAGAGCAAAGGCCCTGGGTTCAATCCCCAGTCCTGCTAGCAATAATGATAATGATGATGATCATATTAATAAGTAAAAAGGAAGGTTTTGTTTTATGCAAAGAGAATGAAAGCATATTTGTGGAAGGAAACGGACACGACCTCTTTGGGGAATAATTCAACCCCCAACAAGAGCACTTCCAACATCAGGAGATCAAAAAGGTTGAAAACAGTCTTAGGTATTCTGAAATCGTGCTCATACTAACTTTTAATACATCCATATTTTAAGTAGCTAATTTAAACTCAATTCAAATTAAAAATCTTGACTTTCACTTAAAAATTCTTTTCCAAGTCAGCATATTCTAACTCTAATCCCTACTCTCCTAGCAAACCATGACCCTCGGCCTTTCATTCCCTGCCACCTGGAGATGGGGACACAGGAGCCCCACTTCTTGGTGATGTCCTGCTGTATCAGGACAGTGGACACTCCCGGCCTCAGGTCCTCCTCAACCCAGAAACACCTGGCCATCACCAGAGCTACCTCTCAATCCCTAGGTTTGAGAGTGAGAGTGAGTAGACTGTGGTCTGGAAGTGTTCTCGGAAATATCTGCCAATAAAACAGCTGAATCACATGCCTCTAGCACAGTGAGACACTGGCCTTCCATTCCTTTTTTTCCCATTTCTTCCAATGCCCCTAAATTAAAACACTTAGTATGAAAGCTCTGTGAGTAGGGGATTCTTACCTCTGGGGCTCCAAACGCTAGAGGATGAATCGCAGCTTGCCGTAGATGATTATATTTTGGAAGGACATTCCTGATGTGTCCTTTAACCTGCTTAAAAGAAATTCTGAATGGTGTATATATCAGTCAGAAAGGTGTGGTTACAAACCAGAACTCTGAGCACAGGAGCTAAAGAACAGCTCTAGGAGCTTATGCCTATCCTCTGGTATAAACACAGAGGCCTTGTGACCCACCAGAAGCTGGGTTCTGCCTCAGCTTTAGCTCTGCCTCTGAATGTAACTTTCACTCTCACATCTACTATTTTTTGGTTGTGAAATAGCTGTGGCATTCGTTGGCATCAGCATCATGTTGGCACCTACAGTCAGGAGAAAGCAGCAAGAGTGTCATCTCACCAGGCTTCAACTGTGGCAAAGAGGTCACGTCTCCCCAGCAGGCATCAGGTCACTGCTGAGCTTAACTGAGTCACATCCCACAGCTCAGACCAAGGGAGTCTACAGAATAGCCATACTGCTCTATGGTCATTGAGATTTAACACTTAAGAATCCAGTGTCCCAACTATACTGCAAGTACACAAGTGTCTCAAGTGCTCAGCAGACCTCTATGGACAGCAGCCACCACAGGATGAGTACAGAGCTCCTCTCACGTGTGGACAGCGGGACCCAGACACAACTTCCCTCTCTGCATGCTGTGGCCTCAACTCACAATGAACTTGAGGTAGAACCTCTACTTCCATCCACACTGATGCAACCTCCAGGATGTGGTGACATCCTGCTTTCTGAGGAAAAGGGATCTGTCTACTCTCTGAACACGGAAACAGTTCACAGCAGTTATGGAGGTAATCCTTGCCACAGTGGAGTTGTCCACAGGGGCTGATGTTGTAATTATTACCATGGACAATGTACTAACAAATACAAGGTTTGAAAGAAGTTATAAAAAATACTATTGTTTTGGGCCGGGGATTTAGCTTAGTGGTTCCAGCACCTGTCTTGCAAGCGCAAGGGCCCGGGTTCAGATCCCCAGTAACCACATACCATACTGGGCGTGGAGACTCGCCCCAGCAGCAACCAGTACCACATACCACAGTGCCGGGCGTGGTGGCTCACGCCTGTCATCCCAGCACTCGGGAGGCAGAGGCAGGCGGATTGCTGTGATGTGAGTTGGAGGCTGAGCTCAGGGCCAGCCTGAACCACAAAGTGAGACCCTGTCTCAAAAAACCTTAAAAACAAAACAAAACAACAACAACAACAAAATATTGTTTTAAATCCAAACAAATAATGTGAAAACAAGGCCCAGGGCCATAGGCGGTAGTAAGGTTCTAACTCAAGTGCAAATGCCACAGTAAGTACTGCTCTCGGGGTGCTGGGAGGAGGTCAGCCTAGGGTTGGGGTGCTGAGAGGAGGTCAAACTGGGGACAGGCAGGGGACAGTGGCAGTATATGTTACCCTAATGGCAGTCAGAAGTGTGAAACAGCTGCTGGTGCTCAACAGAGGCTGCAGCTTCATGTGCACAGAGGGAACTGCAGTAACAAAGACGGGCAGGGAAGCAGCGCCCTCACACACAAGACACACGGAAGAAGGTGCTCGCTGACTGCTCGGCACTCATGGCATGATGAGATAAGAAGCATCAGACTAGAAAAGGAGAGAATGCTGTATTAATGCTACGCACGTTCGAACGGTCAAACTGACACCCACAACAGCTTCTTCCTCAAGACTTGGGAGATTTCCAATTCTCATTTGCCCAAATCCAGCCGTGACCATCTACAGAAGCTTCTGTGTACTATTATGAACAAATAAAGTTAAATTCAAATATAACATTAATAATAAATGCCTGTCCTCAGTAAACACGTATCTGTTTTAAAAACTGATGCGTCTAAGTAAAGTGTTAAACTTTTAGTCTTTCTGGCTTACTGAAACATGCAAAATATTGTGGACGGTAACACAACTTGATTATAAAGAGAGACCAAGAATTGTATTTATAAGTAAAATGAAAGGATATTGAGAATTGTAATTATTTTGTTTCTAAAGATATTTTACATTTTCTCATTTTTTCCAAAACTAAAGAGAATTCAGATACCACTCCCATACTTAAATATCATTTTATGCAATTTACAGTTAAATTTCAATAAATATAACTTATGGGAAGGTTAAATTTAAGTATTATGGCATATATTAATCTTAAGGCATTTTATAGATAAAAATCAGCAAAAATTTCTCACAGAATGCTGAATCTTGGAGAGTGACTCAATTTTAGTAAGACTGATCAGAATACAGCAGATAAATAATCGATACAGCCCAGTGGGATACACAGAAAAGCCCAAACTGACACTATAAGCAAAGTCAAAATTATTTGTTTCTTTAAGTTACCTGTGCTGTATGCTCCAACCTCAGAGAGGATGCATTAACTGGAAACTGAGCTCAAAAACAAAGTATCGGTTATAACAAAAAAAGAAGCTCAAATCTCCTTATACAAGTCTAAAAAATCAGTGGTTTATTTAACAACGCCATTTCTACACAGGACTGTGATTGACAGCAGTTATATATGACATTTTGTGCTATGAAGAGACCAGTTGTACAATTGTAGATCTTAAATTGTTCTTCCTTAGATTTCCCCATCTTGTTGCTTAGCAGTAGAAAGTATTTTTGCTTTATATAAACACATTCTTTACAATTGCCATCTTCACAGAAATTAGAGTATAAATAGCATTGGGCATTCAGTAAATAAGTCATAGGCCAAAAAGTTCAATTGTGCAGTTCTGACATTTATGTCAAAGTTTCTGAAGCTTTAAGACTGGGTGATCTGCAATGTTTCCAACATGTCTTCAACTGCCTTAAGAGAGTATTTGGTTTCCTTCTTACTTCGACCTGCAAACTAATTTTAAAAACGCTCAATTAGGCTCGGTTCCAGTGGCAGGTTAAAAAAAAAAATTACAATGTTAACTTCAAGATCAACATTTTAGCACTAGCATGCTTTCAAGTATATTATTCAGTAGTTTTCATCTTAGCCAAAGTGTAAAAATATCTCACTGCACTCTCTACCAGTCTGTGAGTTTAAATATGATAGCTTATGTCATACTCTGACTTATAAGTGTTAGCTCATCTATATTCAAATGTCAAAACATTCACAGAATAAAAGTACTAATTTTAAAATGGAATTTAGTGTACATTTATGTAGAAATAGGGCTCCTTCTTTCTTTTCTAAATAGACTGGCAATTTCAAACAAAAGCAAAATAAAAGTCAAAGTACTCTTTGTTAAACATTGTAAGAAATATTCTCAAAAATTAAATTTAAGTCATATTTTTAACTTCACAGATTTATTAGCTGACTAGTATGGTATTGTGCAGCAAAAAGTTGTTAAGTAACATTCTACAGTAAATATTAAAGTGTTTTAAAATACTCATTTCTAGTTTACTAAACTGCAATCCACTTTACAAAACTAAACTGATAGGAATATAAGAAAATGAAAAATAGAGCATTAAGTACCATCTGTTTATAAAAGCAGGTTCACAGCTTTATGAAATTTAATTTACTACACATGCTGAGCGGGACACCATCAAGGACACCTGCTGATTTCAAAATGGGTTTTTCACCTGACGGACAACCCCACTATATATCAGTCTGATTTAACAAAAGACAAATAAGCATTCTTTGTGTGGGTGGAGGAAAGTTTATTACATGTGTACTGCCTTTTTCCCCTTGATTAAAGTTCTAATTAAAATGTGGTATTAGCAACACGCAGCACTGCCCAATTAATATACTGTAAATGACTGATCATTCTTTCAAACAGTATGCAGTTGTACTTGATTTATGGTGTGCCACTTCTCTCTATAATAAAACTAATCTGGCAACTTCTCAGGACCTATTCAGAAAGACAAAGTGATGCAGTGCAGGTAACATCACAGAGGCCTGGCTTCAGGCACTGGTAACTGGCCTCTGACCCTTGCGGCTACAGCTTAACATTTTAATTCTCCCACTTCCTCAACATCAACTGCTGTGACTGAAGCTTTATTTGACAGAGCAAATACAGGGGTTTCTAAGGCAAATGCCAGGGGAAAAGAAAAGTCAATTTTAGGGTACAAAGCATGCTTATTCTATCACCTACTTGATAAATTCACTTACCAAGGATTTAATAAGAACAGAAAGCCTTTTTCTGCCTTCCCAGGTATATAAAATGGTCCAATCAGATGCTTAAAGGACTAATTCTGACAAAAAGGTCACAGGATTCCACATAGCAACAAGCCTGTAAATACTTTAAATACCAAAGAGAAAACTCCAACATTTTGTAAACCTAAATCCTAGTTTGAATTTTAATATATAGCATTTTCTCAGTTTGTACTTAAACATACTAATAGGAAGTGTTATTTTTAAGAATTAGCTAATTGGAAACAAATCACCTAAGATAATGACAACTACTGCAACTTTGAATAAATTAAGCTAGCTTATTTTTGTTACAATAAATAGAAAGTTGGAAATATAAATCTATCACTTCAAATTTTGCCTAATATGCAATTATTTTGTTTCTTCCCGAATTATATGTAATTAACTGATTAAGTTGAAATCACATTTTTCCTCACATCCTGATTTAACTCTCTATATCCCAAAAGGACAGTAACAGAACCACCTTTGCAATCAGAAACAACATCTGGATCACCAGCATATACAAATTCAGAAGTGCAATAAGAAGCATTTATCTGGAGAATTATCATTATAGTAGGCCTACATTAACGTTTTCCTGAGCATTACTCAAATCTGCTCACTTCTACTGAGCATGTCAAACCAATTATCTACCTGAAGTACAAATAGCAGCCATATTCTGCTTCATAAAGTTCAAAGAAGAAAAGCAATTCTTAAAACTTGTTTTTCTTTCATAAAAATTTAGAAAAGCACTATAAGAAGCATTTGTTATGACCTATACTCTGGTTTAAATGTCTAGATATGAGTTCTATAGCTCTTAGTAAGAACCCAGAGATTTAACTATTTATAAAAATGTTAAATCTTGGAAGTTTTATTTTTTCAAATTATTCACAAATTTTGAATCTTTCTTTTCCTACAGTTATATTTGAGTAAACTCTTCTTTCATACTCCATAAGAAAACTCAACATAAAAAAACCACAAAAGCAGCTAAATAATAAAAACTCACTTATCAAATTCAGAGATGGATGATTCACACATTGTAGATACTGGGCTACATTGTATAAGGGAATAAAATTTACTTTAACAGAATTTTTGGAATATAATATGGATAGACAAAGTAGTAAGAAAAGTGAAATGGAATGGTAGATACATAAATCTAAAGTAACAAAGCTAGATATAGAAGAAAGTACTTAACTTATGATCTCATTTACAGAAAATTCCAGTGCAGGAAAAACTAATTTTAGATAATAATCATATCAGCACTGTGTGTGGGGAGGCAGGCTGGATGTAGGGAGAAAGGCTGGATGCAATGTGGCCGAGGGAGGTTCCTGAGAGGAAGAAATCGCTGTGTATACTGGCTGAGGTGGTGAAAGGGGGGTGTACACACTTACAAATCACACACGTAGAATATGTGTATGATATCATTTTAGGAGCAGAAAAATGCCCAACAACTAAAACAAAAGGGTGGGATTAAAAGTTTGGCAGTAGTGCAATAAAGAGCCCATATACCATGGATTTCTCTTCCCAGTTGAGATGCCTTGAGTCTGGGTTAACTGTGTGATTTGTTTTAGCAAAATATGATACAATCGGACATTTATGCACACTGGAGTTGGCCTGCCTCTGCTCTTGAAACCCAAGACCACTTGTTCGCAAGCTCAACTCAGCCCAGAGCAGGAGAGACCCAGGCCCAGCATCTCCAGCTGACACCCACTGCTGACTGTGCAAGGGAGGTCACCAAACAGCTTTTGGGGATACAAGATTGAAGTTAGCCAGACCAGCAGAGGAACTGAGCAGAACTGAAGCCTGCTTCCTAACTAGAGAGCTACATGCAAGTAAGCTAGCAAGAACTAACAGGTAAAAACATGCACGGAATTTGATTCATAGAAAGAATATATTGAAGACTCTGGCCAAGAGACTCAATCTCCTCTTACACGGCAATATGATGCAAAGTGAAGGGAAGACATGGAAATAAGACTTAAACAGAAAACAGGAAACTGGGACTGGATCAGCTACATGTGGCAAGGACCCCAAGCAACCAGGACCTTAGGTATTTATTGATACACATGCCTGGGTAAGAAAAGGATGGGAAGATACATGTGGCATCCAGTGATATCAACTGACACAGGCAAAGCCTGTAGAAAAAAGAACGAGGTATTTTTGCAAAAATAGCAGAACAGATAAAAGGTCAGTTGTGGTTACCTAGTAAGCTATTGAAACAAGGGAGAGGCACCTCTGGTCTGGAGCCAAAGGGTCCTCTAGCCCTGTAGCTTACAGACCAGGACTTAAATCTTCACAGCAGCCACTGGTGTGAGGTTATACTAGCCTGCAGCACCATCCGACATGCTCCTGTGAGTCACGCAGGCTTAGATCTGGCTCTGAGTGCAATGTCACCAATTATAAGGAAAGAACACCTGTTCCATATTACAGCCTGCTCTATCTTTTTCGGGGTAAGGGGATGTCTGTCACAAGAATACACAGAACCTCCACAACAAAATCACAGACTATGAAAGCTTCAAAAGTCCAAAAAATTCTATTTAAACCCTGCTACTGGCATCAAGGAAAAAAATGAAGTTTACATAAGAGGTGATTCCCAACTGGGGAGCACTGGAAGGTGCTGCCATAAGCGGTGTGTTATCCTCTGGGTGGCATCCCAAACTCGGTGAGAAAACGACAAGAGAAACTCCTTTTTGTCTTTTCTATGGGATAAAGAAAAAGCAAATCTTGTTTTCAGTAAGATGTACAAGAGGTGTTTGGGTGTCATGGAGCTGACCATGTGATACTCAGAGCCTGAGCAGCACAAATGTTGCTCCCAGAGCTCCTGACACAGAACCCTAAGACATGAAGAACTGCATGGAAAGAGGACTGATCTAGTAAAATACTGTGTATGGGGGGATGCCAGTGGGAGGCGGAGGGGAGGCAGGGGAACAGAGAGAAAACTGAAGTGAGGAGGGGACATGAACAGGGTCTAGGTCTATGAACGTCAGCCCACAATGCTGAGACATGGGACCATGCCTGGTGGTGCATCTCACAAAGCAGGGAGAGCATGTTTGCCTGCAGATCTCAGCAAGGGTGTTTTCCACCACTGAAGAAATGGGAAAAGCCCAAACAAAACCAACTCTTGAGTTTAACTACTATTGAGAGCCTTAGGGTTGAAATGAAAAAAGAAACAGGAATGAGATACCAATGACCTGTGAGAGAAAATGAGAAGGGCCACAGGAACTCTAATGATCCCCCTGATACTTCCACTCTGATAGCTTCATGCACGCTGTCCACAGAGTCCCAAGACCACCAGCTCAAGATAGCTCTTCTAGTTTTCTGGTGTCATTAATCAGCTGGGTCACCTTGGGAAAGTTACTAAAGTTTTCTGTGGTTTAATTCCTCACCTGTAAAGTAGGAGGGCTAGGATTACCCATAATAAGGTGTTTAATGTTTTAACAGGCTGAATAGGTGTAATAAAATGAACTTGAAGTGTGTGATTAAAACACACAAACAAGCATATACATTCGTGTGATCTGGTGAAAGTTACATTTGAATTCCTCAGAATACTTTTATGTCTATCTTAGAGAAGAAAATCTGTATCATTGCTAATCAATGCCAGAGCCAAATTTTAAACCAAAATGACAAAGGTCTACACTATGTGACCTTCACCACACAGACCTTACTGCCACAGAGCAGAAAGGAAACTGATCTATCTTATATCATGCACAAAAATTAACTTCAATGGATGGAGGATTTAAGCATGAAAAGTAAGGGAAGAGCAGTTCTAAAGACACACAAGACTACCATTTTTGACCATGAAGTACTGAAAGATTTCTTAAAGAGAACACGAAAAAGCACAAATCAGAAAGGAAGTTACTGATAAATCTGAACACATTTACTTTCAAAACTTCTGTGTCAAGCTCATTTGAGTAAAAGGAGTTGAGATATTTGCCACACATATAACTAAAAAAATAGCTCACAATCAAAAAGCTAATAAACAAATAAATAAATCATACAAAACAGTAAGAAAGACTTCCCAAGAGAGGAGAGTCTAATGGCCAAAAACCATATGGAAGTGTTCAGTGTCAAGGACTATCTGGGAGATGTGAAACAGAATCAGGACACACTGGTCAGCACATAAGCACCAGCACACCAGGGAACTGAAGACCGGCAGGGTTTGGGTTACCATGTGCCGAGGAAGGCACAGACTATGACAGCTCTCCAGTGGCTGGTGGGAGCAGACAACTAACTTGCAAACCACTTTTCTCCTGCAGTTGAACAGACACGCACACTAGGACCTAGTGCTTCCACTAGGTGGCATGTACTCTTTGGAATTACAGGTACAGAGAGATCAGATGGCAGAGAAAGTCCAGGGCTGTACATCAACCACTCATTAAACTGCAACACCTCCACACCAACCAAAGACCGCAGTATAGTATGAAACAGATGAACTACAGACACCTGTATGATGCAGTCCCACAGCTTGAGCAGTGAGTGAACCAGGCTGGGCAAAAGTAAATCTACTTTTCTTGGCTCCATTAACTGTGGGGCTAGAAGTTAGGACTCCTAGGACGCGGCAGAAACAGAAAGGACCTAGAAAGAAGTCATGTTTATTTATTGACTTGGATATATTTACCTTATATTATTAACCAAATTGAATATTTATTACTTCAGATCTTTTTCTATGTATATTATAAAATCAAGTTATATTCAAAAGTCATGCCTTATCCAAAAAAGCAGTTTCTTGAGTAGCTAATATTTTCTCACAAATATAGCAATAAGTAGTGTGTATACCATTAGTTTTGTATTATACAAGACTAAGTCTTCTCACACTCACACACACACACACACACACACCAGGCCTGCTCTGAAACGAACCTCACTATAGCCCTGAGCTACTCCCACTGTATTTGAAGATCAACTCATCTAATATTCATATACTAACAGAAATAAGACTATAATATGTAATATAAACACACAAAGGTAACTTTCAAAGCTGTGGTTACTGGCACTAATTTTTTTTTCAACCTCCCCAATCTTTCCAATCAGGAGAACTAAAATAAAAAACAAAGAGCACCAAAACCAAAAACAATACAATACAAAGCAAGCCTACACAGTACCTTGTCAAAAAGAACCAGATTACTGGCATTTTCTCAAGCACTAGAAGGTTTTTATGTTATCAGCCTTAACAGGATCTACAAAAGCTCCACCGCTCTATCATAATAGCAACAGGAAGTGAAATGGAGGAATCTAGTGCTAGAAAGCAACTCAAAACCAGAACTCATAAACAACAGTGATCTCCCAAAGGGCCTGAGCTGATAGATCTAAAAATGACCTACAAAACCTGGGAAGCCTTCATAGGTTCCAAGCAAAGCCAAGTGTGAAAAACTGCATGCAAATGTGAGCAAATCTAACCATCAAGGGCCTGAAATCTCAGACTTCCAGAGGCACAAAACCTTACACAATGAAAACAAAAACAAAAACAAAAACAAAAAAACCTTTGGAAAATGAAACCAAACTGAATAGGAAAGTATAGGTTAGATGAAGGAAAGGGAAGAACAATATCCAGAGGCAGGAAAACAAAGACAACCAAAACAACGGATACAACAATAAATAATTAAAGCTGAAATCTTACAGTTTATGATCTTCAGACTTCTAGAGGGTAAAATGAAACCAGAAAATCTGATTCAGACTTTATTCTAACAAATAATATATAGAGGTCACAAGTGAGCTCTCTTGAGTTCTTAAGAAAGTAAAGGTAGCAAAGTGACCCTGCTTCACCTCAAATTCCCCTCATTCCATGACTCCCTCCTTACAGCCCAAGAAACTTCCTCATTTAAGTATGGCAAACAAAACAGGCTATAAATAAAAAAATCATTATGAAGGAAAAAAGAGCAACATAAGATATAAAGAAGAGTCAAAAATTTGAAAGGCAATGAGTAAAAGGTAGGGAAAGGAAATCCAACACAGTTACAGTTGGAGCCCTGAAAAAGAAAATCCAGGGCACCTCTCACTGATTAAGTTCTCATGCACTACTTGCTTCTGAAATGCACCACACAGTTTACTCTTTCTGGATGTTTAGAATTTATATTTGTCAAATTCAGAACAACTGGGATTTCTAGATGATAAAGCAAACTATAAGATCATAATTAAAAAAGTCCTAAAACTGAAAATTAATTTGAGCAGGGTTCAAAGGCACTAAAGGCCAACAACAGACATGGGCTCTATGGTTTGTAGAAGCAAAGTTGACTGAGAAATGCATTAACTCACAGAGTAACACATTCACTCAAGCTGACCTGGTAAGCTCTGTTGATCTGATTAGCGGCCCAACTTGCATACTTCATGTTGTCTTTCTTCATTTTTGCACTGGCTTTTGGATTAGATGCAATATGACTTGCAGACTAAAAACAGAAAAGAAAAAAACCAAAATTCTTTATTTTCTAGTCAAGGTAATAAAAAACTTGTGGGGGTCATAGATCCATTGAATTGATCACAAAGTGTTTAACAAATTGTACCAAAACAGATTTTAAAGTTGAATGAAATTAGAGTTAAAAAAAAAATATTTTAAAAATATATTAAAATATAAAGCAGTAAGACTACAGAGAATTTAAAATAATATTTAAAATTATTTAATGATATATCCATCCTACTCCCTAACTCTTCAATAAAGAAGCTATGGAAATATACTTTATAACCTCAAAGCACTGCACAATCAGGATGCTAATAACGTTATTTCTTGGTATTGAGCTACACTAGCTTTTAAGTCACAATTACTGAGTATTAATGGAAGAAATCTCAAAAATAATTGACTTCTTATACCAAGTCCAGATAAATTTTCTTGAAATTCCTTTGAACTATATTCTCATCAGTTTGCTATTCTTTTCTAAAAAATTATGCCATTCACCTTTCTTCACATTTTCAGTCACTTCTTTTTCACTGAACTCCAACAAAAATATGGCAAAAGAAATCTGTAAGCCAAAGTTAAAAGAGGTGACTGACCTCGCAAGCCTCTCTGCCTATATGTGTTAGCAGACAGTGCTTAGCTGAAGCCCAGCAGACCTGTGCTTTCTGGGTGCTCACCGATGTGTCTGCGCCAGGCACTAACCTTGCACATAGACCCTACACACTGCCACAAAGTACTTCCAAACTTTCTACTTGAGAAGATGTTTTAATTAGAATACTAGAATTTTATTTTCTAATATATTTTACTGACACAGTTTAAAAATATCTCAAACAAGTATAATCAGTAAAAAATACAATGAAGCTTGGCAGAGTACCAAGAATATAAAAACAATTAAAAAATATGAAATACACTCTTATTACTATTCAATTTCATAAAGGAGATTTCAAATCCGAAATGATAAAAGACACTTCAAAACTGAATGTCTAACAGCTAGGACATATTAACAGTCAAAAATACAACTGCCTTATCAACCATGCTCATAATTAGTTAAAGCCATAAGCTCATCAATAAATTTAAAAAATAAGCAAGGAATGACTGGAAAGCACAGCTAAATGGATTGTGTATGACAGATTTTGTAAAATAACATTAAGCATGCACCTCAACTCACCATGTAAAGCCCAAACAAAGCTCTCATGTTTCTGTTGTTCAGTTTCAATGCCTGTGCAAAATACTTTCTTGAAAGTTCGAGGTTTTCAAGTCCACCTTGGGTATATTTAACCTGTTAAAAGTTGCACAGTGCTGAAACTTGTTTATTTTACTACTCTGAAATATAGCATGTTTCGTCATACCACAGGCATTAAGTAACTTAAACATACACTATAAATACATGCAAGATGTTAAAAGAATTCACGTTAAGGTTAACCCTAACCTAGAAATTAAAATATGTAACCTCCCCCACAATACACTTCCATGACTGTTAAGAACATGGAGTAGTTTTTCAACAAAAATGCTGCTACAATGAAAAGGTAAGCATAATTTCTGACTAAGGTACCTTGGAAATACTTTATAAATTCATTTTTTCTGTTATTAGGTTTAAAAATCTAGACTTCTCTGAATTATCCTTTTATAGCTATACTTTAAAAATGACAGCAATAAATGTTACAATCTAGTAATAAAGTCCTTACCTTAACACATTAAATTGTACTGATATGCTAATTTTTTAATAGTAAGAAAATTAAGTATGTGCTTCCTATACACCAATATGGCAACTTTAATATGAATTTCCTAAAATCTGGATTTTAAAATCACAATCACTGTGTCTTAGAAACAACTGGTAACAACGATGGTATATGTAACTTACAGTTAGGAAAGAAAAGAGCATTTGAATGCTATATAAAACACAAAGTATTTAAATGTTTAAATAGAATTTATAATTGAGAAGTCAGTATTTCTATCACAATATTAAAAATTTCAAACATTTATTTCCAACAAGTCAACATTCAGAGCGAGGGATGTAATTCAGTGGTGCTGCACCTGGCTGGCAGACACAAGGTCCTGAGTTTGTTCCCCGGTACCACAAAACAAAACAACACAACACAACACAACATAACAAAACAAAGGTCAAGATTCATCACATATTTAAAATATTTCTATATGTACCTAGCATTAAGAAAAGATTCTCAGTACTATAATAATGTCTAAGAGCAGAGAAACTCAAATCTCACACATGTATGAGAGGGAACCACCCATTCACCTCTGCCTACTGCCAGCAGTACAGGTGGTGGTGGTCTGTGCTGTCTGTACACACACTCACCTCAGCATACTGCTGGCAGTACAGGTGGTTGTGGGGATTGGTCATCATGAGTTCCTCCAGACAGAAGGCTGCTTTTGCATAGCTAAAACACACAGAGCAGTAATGAATTTTAGAAGTCATAAATTTTATCTTAACATGCCTTAAATAATTTAAAAACAATTTAGTGATATTAGATATTTTATTTCCAAAACCATTTAAACAATTTAATATAAAGATCTTATCCTGAATCCATAAAAATCAGCAACATCAAGAAGTATAATGGACTAGGTATATACATAAAAGAATTAAAAGATTCATATCACGGTGACATATGTGCACCCATGTTTATAGTAGCTCAGTTTGTGATTGCTAAATCTTGGAAACAACTAAGATGTCCATCAACTGGAGACTGGATAAAAAAGTTGTGGTTCTTCTACCCAATGGAGTATTACTCTGCCATAAAAAATGGTAAGTTTGAATCATTTATACTTAAATGGACGTACCTTGAGGACATCCTCATAAGTGAAATAAATAGGTCACAGATGTGTAAATATCACATCTTTTCTCTGGCATGAGAAAATAAAGATGTAAATGAGTTCTACAATTGTATGTTATATATTGTGAACTAGAAAATACTCAAAGAGAAATGGGGTAAAGAGGGAAAAATAATGAGATTATAACAAAAAAGGAAAGGAAACAAAATTTATGTATATAGGGGGTGGGGGTGGTAGGGTGGGTAGGGCTATGGGAAACAATGAGAATTGAGTTGTGTCATATACTGATACAAATTGTCATTGTTGAGTGCAATCATGATGTGTATACGTAATGTACCAATAAAAATTTAAAAAAACAGTATAATGGAATGAATGGTATGTGTAAATCTTACAGCAGTCTATAAGCAATCAATAGAATAACATTTTAAAACTTTTCATAAAATAGCTTGTATAAGTTCTCTGATTATTTAGGGGGTTTTTTTTGTTTGTTTTTTTTGTTTTTTTTTTTTTTGAGACAGGGTCTCGCTTTGTAGTTCAGGCTGGCCCTGAGCTCAGCCTCCAACTCACATCACAGCAATCCTCCTGCCTCTGCATCTGCCTCCCGAGTGCTGGGATTACAGGCGTGAGCCACCACGCCCGGCACTGTGGTATGTGGTACTGGCTGCTGCTGGGCATGAGTCTCCATGCCCAGTATTGTATGTGGTTACCGAGGATTAAACCTGGATCCTTGCACTTGCAAGACAGGCGCCGGAACCACTAAGCTAAATCCCCGGCCCAGTCCTCTGATTATTTAATAAAATGTTCAAAGGGAGGAAATATATTTTATTAAATATTCTCTAATCACTAAAACCTTTCACAGACATCTACTTATTAAAGTAACCTATTACAAAGACTTCTCGATACTTTTGTCAAATATCCAATAATGACCTTATTTACATAAGAGTTGCACTTAGTTTTGATTTGCTCTCTAGTTCCTGAACTACACAGTAGCAAAGTAAGAACCTTGCTGAAACTGCAGACAGAAGCAGTGAGTAGAAAGGGCTTTGGAGAGACAGCCTTGGAGCAGCAGCCAGACTTCACCTGGATGGTCCTCCTGGAGGCCTTGGGCTTGTCTATGCACAGAAGAACCTGGACACAAGTATGAGTGTTCACTGTGGGTGAGGATAGGGACCCTGCCCACCTGGAAAGGCTGCTTGGAATTACCCTTAGCATCTGTTGCCCACAAATATAGGTCCCAGTATCACACTATGCCTGAGGCATTGGCTTTCATAAACCAGTCTCACACATCAAAGTCTTTCACCTTCTTTGTTTTCTGACTCCTAGATATTTTTTTTTTTTTTTGGATGCTATTGGGAAAGGAACTGAATTCCTGATATCTCATTCAGTGAGTCCTCTGTTTGTGTACACAAAGCCTATTGATTTTTGAGTGTCTACTTTGTATGCAGCTACACTGCTAAATCTGGCAATTAAGTCTAGCAGTCAATTGGCTGAGTTTTTAGAATCTTCTTTATAGAGTATCATATCAGCAGCAATAATGACAGCTTAACGTCTTCCTTTTCAAACACTATTCCTTTTATCTAATTGCTATTGCTAATGTTTCCAGAACTATATTGAACAGATGTAGTAATAGTGAACATCTTTGTTTTATTCTTGATATTAGCGTAAAAAGTTTCAGTTTTTGACCATTTAGTATGATGCTGGCTATGGTTTTTTAATAAATAGCTTTTATCAGGTTGAGATCATCATTTTATCCCACAAAACTCTAAAAAGTAGAAAATTACTACTACTATTCTATAGCAGAGAGTCTTAAGGTAGGGCCGTAACTAAATCTCAAGCTGGACCTTCTAGAGTCTGCATCTTTCAATAATTATGTGTGCTGCCCAGAGCCAGCCCTTCACAGTGATGAGCCACTGGGCCCCTCAACAGAAAAATGGATACCTCAGCCACTTCCTAGCAAAGGGCCTGAGGTACCAAGGACTCTGCATTCCATCAGAGCCACAGCACCTCATCCACAGCAGCTCCACACTTGCACTCAAGATCTCAAGGTTATGTCCTGCTCATTTTATCATCACAATTCAGCACTGGTTCTTCAAATATGACAGGGGTTCAGTAAGTGACCAGACCACGACTAAAGAAATGTCGACCTTCTTAATGGCTACCACTCTAAAGAAAAGGAAAAGCTGTCTCTATCACAGATTTCCAAGTTTATTAAATGACAGTTTCTTGTACATGTATTTTTCTAACTAAGATGGTGCCAAAATTCCATTTTCATGTAAGAACAAATATTCTAAGAGAGTTAAATGGCTTGACAAGTGACTGGTTCTAGTTCAGTATAAAAGAAAATAACAGAAATAGGGAGGTCACTGGTTAACCAGTACCTTTGACATAGTATTTATTCTACAGGGTTTTTCAAATTTTCTACCTCAGGGATTTCTTTAACTTAAAAAAATGTGTCCTTGATTATTTGAAATTTTTTTAAATGTTTTTAGTTACAAAGTATTCAAAAACAAATTTTAAATGACTGTCACTTTAAAGAACAAAATTAAAGTAATTCTGATTTTTATTAAACTCTGAAAATTGTTTCACGTTGTTTATAAGCACGATACAGTGAGTGTCTCACATGCCTAAGAATGAGTATGTTTACACCTATGTACGTATAGGCAGGCATCCATCCGCACAACACGCACCACACCACCTTCTGATCAAAGACTCTGACAGCCATGGTATGGCACAGAACTGAGGAAGAGTCTCTGAAATATTGCACACTTCTAATTATATGGCAACTAATATTTTTATTTTACTTCCTCTTTTATTACAAGTATGGAAATAAGTACTTCAATTTCCTTTACTTCATAAAATACGTGTGTGTGTGTGTGTGTGTGTGTGTGTGTGTGTGTGTGTATGATTCAAGAGCAACACAAAAATATCTTTATCCTATTTTACTTTCTGTGTCAGCAGTTTGTAGTATGAGAACAAGGTTAACTATTCATGCACAAAAAGAAAACATGCGTGAGAATTTGATCCAACCCTCTCAAAAAGAGGGAAAGAAACAATGTAATAGACTTCAGATTTAGAAAAACTAAGAGAAAAGAAAAACTATGCCTCTGGGTAGAGGTCAGGGCTAATGCCGTGATATTAGAAAATCTGCACTAAGACTCTGCTCTAATCCTCTCACACTGGGATTTCCTCCTGTCACTACAGCAATAAAAAAGCCAACAAAACATTAAATATCCAATAAGCAAGTTCCTACAGCATTCAACATTCTTGATTATTCTTGGTTTTTAACCCAGGCAACAGAACACTTTTACTCTGGAAGAGCTGATTCTCTTGGCACTAAAGCTAATAAATGCATACAACTGACAGAAGTTTTAAACAGCAGGGAGTACAATACTCTTTGTACATAAGAACAATTTGAACTCTAAAATTCACTGTTTTGGATCATCAAAAATAATCTTAGCTTAACAAGTACAGACCTTTCAAATTCTAAAGAATGCCACCTGTATTTGAAAAAAACCAACTTATTTCCCAAAGAAACATAATTTAGCAAAACCCAAATGACCTAGTTAAAAGCTATTCACACAGAATGGCCAGCAAATTACTGACTCTTTTTTCATTTTTTGCTTCATTTTGTTTCTCATTTAAAATGATAAATGATTTACACCTTCTTAATACTCTGAAAACCATTCTGTCTTTTCAGTTTCTACTGAAGAAACTACACTCTGGACAGTTTTCTGTGCGCTTAACAACTTACTCATGTTCATTGATATAAAGTTCTGCAAGCTCATGCCAGGCTTCTTGGTCACCAACAAATCTGATGAGAGGAAAGGAGAACAAAGTAAGTGTGTGGGCATTCTGTAAGTGAACAGCATGGAGACAAATAGGAAAATTAGATGCAAATTCCATTTTAATTAAAAATATTTATTAGAATAACAAAACACAATCTCCTTGTAAAACACTCACTGCTCCAGATACTCATTCAGCTCCCGAATGGCCTCCACATTTTTCCCCTGGGCTTTGCGAATGGCAATCTTACGCTTTCTTGCAGCCTATGGATTGACATTAATAAAGGATTAGCCTGCATGATTCCCTGGGCTTTGTAAGGAAGGTAATCTGACTGTGCAAATTATTATCTCAATGCCAGGAAAATCCCATTGTAGAATGACTGCTTAGTGAGACTTTATAAACACACTCCATGACATCCCACTGTGGAATTCAAACATCATGTACGCTTCACTTTTGATGCATATAATACACACATCGTTTCATCCAAACAAATAAGCATCCACATTCTGATGATTACAAGCCAGCAGGGAACCCTAATCTTTATCCACCTAAAGTCTTTTCTGCTGCATGATTCACAAACTCTGTATCTTGAGAGGCAGAGGAATCGCAAAACATAAAAAAAGAAAAAAAGAACTTCACCAAGCCCACTTGGATGAAATCATACAAAAGCAGCTCCTGTAAACTTTTACATGATTTTAAGAGTAAGATCTACCTATGTCTTTCAAAAGACTTAAGTCTTAGAAGAAACACTTAAAATAAACAAACCCTTAAAACTTGCATTTTAAAGTCTAAAAAAACAGTTGCCATACAAATTCTTGCCATTAAATATGTATCAGACACCTATCACTTGTCAGTCACTGTGCAACACAATGAAAATACAAAGATAACAAAAGAAGTACATGGTTTCTTACAGGGCCTCAGCCTCAAGAGAGACATGGTAAGTAATATGTGAGGTAATAAAGTTGCCCAGGCTGAAGGACACCATTGAGAACAGGTTCACAGTGATCTCAGAACAAGAAGATAGGCAGGGAACAGAGGGTCCCTGACTCCACAGCCATGCTGAGACAGAGGTGCTGACAAGAGCAGGTAGACAGGAGGCCAGGTCAGGGTCTTGCCCTGGAAGTAGCAGAAGAGCAGGGCTCAGCCCTGTGCACCTTGGTAAATTTGCATCCCCTTGACCTGCTTGACTCAGATACAGAAGGATGGTAAGTAAAAAAAATACATCACAAAGAGAGCCGTGTTACTATACAAAATATAAACAGCTTCTTGCTTTAATGTCATGTAGAAAGAAGAAGCAAGAAAGAGTGTTTTTAGATGGGCAGGAGCTACATACATATGGGTAGTAGCCCAATAGTTTGGCGTTGAAAAAGTGAAATACCAAGATCAGAGAAAGCAAGAGACTAACAAGGCCAAGAATAGGATTTATAATGTTGGAAATATTTTGGTAATAAAAAAAGATGCATCTTAAGAATGTATATCCTTGATTCTGAGCTTCATGCCCAAAGTCTTAGCACAATGCTTGCCATACAGTCTCATGCCAATATTTTTAAGATAATTATATTATGTAAAACAATGAAAGTACCACAATAAATGTAAGGTTCAGAAAGTGTTAAGCATCTGTAAGCAAAGTAAAAATTAAAGCTCTGAAAGTAACTAAAATCTTAAAGTCAGCAGGAAGAATACGAGATTAAAATGAGAACTATAGCCAGGAAATGAACTACACACCTGTGATCTCAGCACCCTTCACTGGGGCAGGAAGATCATAAGTTCAAGCCCAAACTGAGCAACTTAGTGATTTAATGAGATCTGTCTTTAAAAAAAAAAAAAAGAGAGATAGGGCTGTAATTCAGTGTCAAAGCCTTGAGTTTAAGCCCTAGTGCCAAGAAAAAAATAAAGAAAACTTTTCTCAAGTTCTCCTGAAGATAGAGGAGGAACAAATTATAAACAAGAAACTGATTTCTTTTGGGAGATTTAACAGCTGTCACTAACCCAGAATAATTTGAAATGTAATTTATTTCTCCTATTTTTCAGGAGATCATGTCTTCCACAGGAAGGAGGGTAAAACAAAGGGAGTGTAGGCTTTGAAATAAGACAGGAAGCTACTAGGTATTGTGACACAGGCATGAGATGGCAGCCCCAGGTCTTAAAAAAAAGAGAGGCTACGTCAAGGGGTGGGGAAGGGGCTCAGTGTGAACCTGTGCATATCCTGTACAAGCCCGGTTCACTCACTCACACAGAAAAGACAAGAAACTGAACACCAAGCCTTATCACTCACCAGCTTTCTAATGGCATCAGAACTGGGTGTCATCCCCACCTCCGGTATTGGCACAGAGCAGCCCAGCAAGCACCAAGCACAGATTACCTGGTTGTCCTCTAACCTTTAGTGTATGTTTATTATTTATTTGCTAAGCTTCACCACAAAACAGCTGTAAAGGACTGGTAAACTCGGTTTTGATGAATAATTCCTATTTTGCCCCAGTCTTCCTGGGATTTGCACTGTCTGGTATATGACACCGTATAAATGGAGAGAAGACTTGCTGAAAACCCTGCATTTCTGGGTCACAAATCAAACACAAGGCCAGAACACAAATACAAACCACCACTAACAGCCCCAGGGATGAACACAGCAGGCAGCCTGGGGACGGAATGTGTGGGAAGGGGCACGGATGTTGCTCTGCACCCCTGCAACAGACCTACTGAACCTACGCTGGTTATGCCCCAGCCTTACACAGAACACAGGCTGCACAGCACAGCTTTCAAGTGCTGCGAACCCAGCCAATCTACACAAAAATGCTGGACAACAACTGTGTAAACAATTCAATGCCCTAAGAGAGGTAGAGCTGGGATCTGGAATTTCAGATTCAGTCCTAGATTCTCCTATTTATCTTGAAAGAAAAACTCTGAAAAACTACCACTTATAGTTATTATTATATCAAATAATGTGTATTTACGGTGAGTAGAGTATCTTTATAAGAAAAAGGTAAAAACATAAATCTAATATTTACTAGTAGCCAACTTTACAAATTAATTTTTCTATCAAAAATACTTTAGGGACATGTAAGAAAAATTTTTAAATATAAAGCTTTACTAATTTGGGAAGCATACCCTCTACAACTCTACTATGTAAGCATTACACTGCTTAATCACGTAATACCTATGATACACCATTTTATTTCTTAATATTCTAACATTTAAAATAGACTTTTTTACTGGTAACTATTTAGCTATGCAGTCTTCCTAATGAAAAACCTTCTTGGTAATCACTATCATCTAGGCAAAGATACACTTTTCTAAGTCATAAAGTTTGTACTAAATGACAACCCTCCCTACACATAAAAAGTAGTTTCTATCAGGACCGACTACTGACTGATAATGGTGGCACTGGGGATTAAGCCCAGGACCTTCAGACTCAGCAACATCTCCAGGCTTTTTTATTTTTTAAGACAGGGTCTCACTAAGTAGCTAAACTGCCCGGGCTGGATTTGAATTTATAATCCTCCTGCCTCAGGCTCCTAGTGTGCTGGGATTACAAGTGTGCATCACCAAACTCAGCTTTGTGATTTTTTTCTCCCCAGGAGTAGGGATCAAACTCCAGACCTTGCGCTTGGAAGGCAGGTGCTACACCACTGAGCTAAATCTCCAGCTTCATGACTGTTTCAAATCATCAGTACGCAGGGACCTCTTAACTGGCCGAAATGGAATGACAGAGCTTCTTCACAACATGACAGCACAGATGTCTGAAAATCACCACTGAATTGAAGCCAGTGTGGAAAAGAAGAACACCCCATCAACATCACTGTCATGAGACCCATGGGACTGGGCAGGTCCACTGGCTGACTGATGTACAGATGTGGTGGCACTGACAAAAGAACCACTGAAGAATGTGAGAAGGAAACTGCTGAAATGGAAGAGGGTTCCTTCAAGTATGCTTACCTTTTGGATAAACCAAAAGCTGAGCATGAACACGGTACTACCATCAACATCGCCCTGTGGAAACTTGAGACCAGCAAATATTATGAGCTATCACCTATGCTATAGGACACAGACGTGACTATAAATACATGTCACACCAGCTGTGCTGTCCTTATTGTGCTGCTTCTGTTGGTGAATTTGAAGCTGGTATCTCCAATAATGGGCAGACCTGTGAGCAAGTTTGTTGAGCTGAAAGAAAAGACGATCATTGATCTGGTAAGCTGGAAGGTAGTTCCATATTCTTGGAACCTAGCGATGGATGACGCTATTATTGACATGGTTTCAGCCCAGGTGTGTTGAGAGCTTTTCTGACTATCCCCCTATCAGTCATTCTGCTGTTAGTGACATGAGACAGACAGCTGCTGTAGTGCCCTCAAAGCAGTGGAAAAGAAGACTAGGGGAGTTAGCCACATCAATAAGTCTGCCCAGAAAGTTCACAAGGCTACAGAAATATTGTCCATACCACCTGCCTCCCCAGACTTAATCAGTGGTGGAAGTCCCAGTCTCCAAACTGTTTCTTCAATTAGCCATTTAATGCATCATAAAAACTTCTGAAGGAAAGGAGAAAGTTTCATGGACAATTTGGTTTGTGTATGTGTGTGTGATAGTTTTAAGTTATAACACTCTAATGGAAACAACTTGGCCAAAAATCTACCCCAGAACTTAGAGATCCATTAAAATTTATTGAAAATAAATGGAAAAAAAATAAAATAAAATAAATAAATGAGAAAAAAAATGGAGTTATAGGGACATGATTTACTCTCCTGTCTGAACAGCCAAAGAGGAGGACTAAATTAACTGCTTAAGGCACAGGACATCCAGGAGCAAAGACAGCATCACTGGGTGGTGAAGATGAACCCGGCACCCACTTTCCTGCTGTGGCTCACTATTCTAGTTATATCAGCCCTACAGGATAGAGGGAGGAAAGCCCGAGTTCCCAGGTTCAAGGGAAGAAGCTCAGGCTCCAAGAGCTGAAACATACAAAAATTCAGAGCACCTAGTCCGCACTAGAGATGGAGCAGCAAGCCCTGGAGAAGGCTGCACATGGAAGCACAGCAGGGGCATAGGACAGAACCAAAGAGAACAGCAAGAGAGTGTTCCGGGGAGATGGTGGCTGACACTGAAATAAAGTAAGTCTTCAATAATTATCAACTTCCATTCTGCATTTCTTTCTTGTAATCTCTAAGGATATTCTGAATTTTTATAAAATTTTTTTGTCTGGATTAATCTTTCCAAAAGTTAATTTGAATCTTAAAAATGAAAACTATTCTACATTTTATGAGTGGTTTTAATTTATGCCTTCCACATAACAGAATATTGGTTTAATATATGGATTAAAATTTCCAATATAAAATATGAAATCTCAGAAAGTACTCAATATAGAATTATTATAAAAGAAAAACTGTCTAAAATCTCAAAACTCTTGGTATCTACATTCTAAAGTCAACACAGAGTATACAATGTATCATACATATATGAAATAACAATCCTGGTGATGGAAACAGCACCACACACACACACACACACACACACACACACACACACACACACACACGTCCCCATCTACACTATTATGATTGGGTGGAAGGACAGGAGCAGCGAGAGAGCAGGGTTGAGGCCACCCCCTCAACTGTGCAAGTAGCCACGGTCCCAGCGTGGGCAGCCAAGACAAAGCCTGAACATAGCTGCTCCTCTTTACTGCCAGTTTCTTACTCATCCAGTGTCTAACCTACAGTTCTGAAGCACATTTCCCAAAAAACACACAAAATTCTGGGTTCCCAATAATTACCACATGACCAGAACACTGTTCACAAGGGCTTTTATTAGTTTTTGGACCTTATCCAGAAAATACAATAAAGTTTCTTAAAAAACCAATTCCTTTGTACCACAGCTTCCTATCATAACATTCTATAAAAAATGATGCTTAGGAGACATAAAAAGACAAAGGCAGGACAGTCTAGTCAATGACTAAATTCAAAGAATGGACTTGCTGTAGAAGGTGGCAGCCTAGAATTTGAAAGGAGTTCTCCAATCATAAATATATATACTATTGCCAAACAATCAACAAGTATCTATAAAATTTGTTTCAAGCTTTTAATGACCTTAACTAATCTTCATCTAATGGTTCCATGTCTTCCATATTACACAAAACTAGGCCGTCAGCAATTTTACTTGAAAGATATTAAACTTCTTTGAAAACAGAGGACTTGTAAAAGATGCTTCCTAGAGAAGGACTGAAGGATTGAGGTCTCCCTGCAAAATACAACTGGGACCCTCAATTCCAGACTTCAGAATGAAAGCGGCAGCAGCTGGTCAGAAGTAAAAGCAGTACTCTAGCCTCACCTGTCTAGAAAAGATGGAATTTTAAAAGGATCACTCTTGGCACAGGGCCAACTACACCAATGCTTGTCCCACAAGCATTTACCCAAGGTCTACAATAAGCACTGTGGCATGCAACAGGCATGATTTCCTTTCCTTCAAAGGGCATTTAAAAGATGAAAAGTCCACCCCTACCTCAAAAGCAGGCAAAACTAACTGGCACTAAGGTTATCTAAAGAATGAAAGTTCAGAGGGAGCCTAGACTAGTACCTGTTTTTGACAATTTACTGAATAAAATCTTCATCCTCAAAAGCCCCTCTTTCCATATTTGCAGCCACTTTTTGATTGGCTGTAAATTATTATTACAATATACTTTCATTCATCCCATCCCCACAAATCCCACCCTCATCCTAGTCTTAGGTTCCCATAACCCTTGGCCTGAAATAGAATAGGCTCCAAATTATAAACCTCTTTTTACCTCCTCAAATTATGTCCTGTATTGATTACAAGTTACCTCTAAAAATATCTGATGGGGGGCCGGTGCCTGTCTTACAAGCGCAAGACTCACGCCCAGCAGCAACCAGTACCACATACCACTGTGCCGGGCGTGGTGGCTCACACCTGTAATCCCAGCACTTGGGAGGCAGAGGCAGGAGGGTTGCTGTGATGTGAGTTGGAGGCTGAGCTCAGGGCCAGCCTGAACTACAAAATGAGACCCTGTCTCAAAAAACCAAAAAAAAACAAAAAGAAAAATCTGATGGTATTTCCTTCACTGAAACTCAACTTCCTTCTCTATCCTCTAAGAATAAAGATTAAAATTCAAAACTGGTCTCCACAGAGGAAAACCCAGGGTATGGGGAGCTAGTGAAGTGCAGCACAAAACCTGGCTCTCCTATTTTCAATTAGAACAAACATACAATTTTACTTAAAAAGAATAGACCAGGAAGCAGTTCAAAAAGAAAAATGCAAAGAGCTTTTGGAGCATATTAGAAAATATCAATAATACTCATGATGCAAACTATAACAAGATAACATTTTCAGTCAATTAGACTGGCAAGAATAAAATTTAGAAAGCTGATACTACATAATGTGAGAGGGCAGAGGGAAAGAGATACTCTCATATACTATACTGAGTAGGTACAGACAAGTAGGAGGCCTTTTTGTAGAGAAACTTGGTAATATTTTTCAAAATTTAAAATGTCTGGGTCTCCTGACCCAGACAATCCGCTTGTAAGTGCACAATCCAGAGGACACCATGTGTACAATGCTCATTTCTAAGAGGAAGAGGTAGATTCAGTCTCAGGGCTCACCAGGGGACTCAAACAACTAACTGTGTGCCACCAGGACAGGAGCTATGAAGCTCAGTGTAATGCCACGTGGCTTCTTCACAGGATGATGCTAATCTGTGCCAATATGGCACAATCTAAGATACACTGTCAAAACGAGTATGCTGCCAAGTGCATTGCCAACCAATCTCCTTGCCAACACAGTCACACAACACACATATACAACTATTTGTTTATGAAAAAAACAATCTCTAAAGGAATATTTAAAAAATTTAGTAATAGTTGACTAAGCTAAAGTGGATCTAAGCTCAGAGGTCAAAAGACTTTTTTGAATCATGAATCATTTCATATTACCTGTAATTTTCAACATATTTATGAGTTATGCAAAATAATATCTCATATACCTTAAAAAACAGATGGGAAGTAGGGGTCCAATCTTACTTCTTACTTACTACTTCTTCTGGGAACTCCTCTAACCATCTCTCTCTTTCCTCCCTAAGCTAATGCTGAATGCAGGCAACTCACTTCGAGTCTGACATCCCCCCTGCCTGCCCACCATTTCCTTTAAGCCACGTTCCTTTTTAAAGCCTGCAAGGCTCAAAATTCACGCAATCATCAGAGAATCAGAATTGAATAAACTTTTGTAAAGTCCACAACACATTTGTGACATCATGCTGTATCCCTAAAGGCAAAGGCCAGATAGTACATGACCCACCCTTCATTCCAGCAGCAAATGCAAACATAACAGGCATCTGTGAAGATGACAACTGTGTGTGGGAAGCAAGAAGCCCTTGGACCCTGAACGATAACTTCATTTCTACACCAGACACCTGGGGAGACAGAGGCACATGAGAAATATCCGACTCCATGCTCCCTCCCACATGACCACGGGACAATGCCAGCAACATTTTCACAGGCCTGAACTGTTTATTCATTATTAAGGTGAACTATACTTTACCGATTCTAACTTTCAAGAGGCTTTGTTCCTTTCCTCAACTTAAGCCAAAGGCACTCTAACTTCAGGGACAGAACTAGTATATTTATCAGGAACACAAGTGTTTTGGTGGTTCATGAAATATTTTCAATGCCTATAGAAAGAAGGGAAGAACTGAGCAAGGATGAGATAATATCTGACAAAAGAATAATATATTTATTTGACAAACACAGTTACTCATCTTGTTCAAAAATGTTTACCTACCCACTAGTGGATTTACATAGTAGGTTACTACCACCTCACACATACTTCAGGAGAGAAACTATTCTTATTTCTCTTTAGTCAGTCCTAGAATTCATAAAAATCAATAAACTACAAAGTCAATAAACGACAAAGAGAGAACAACATTCAACAACATATCACTGTGTATTTTGAAGTGAAACACTTTACTAGAAATATTTCCAACTTTTAGAACACAAGTAAAATGTAGCTCTCAATTCTAAGAAAATTACTTAAATTACTAGTTAGTAATATCAACTTAGTATGAGGAAAACATGTGAAACTCAAAAACTCCTTTCATAAACTTGATTTCACTTCTTTTGTTTTTTGAGACAGGGTCTCGCTTTGTGGTTCAGGCTGGCCCTGAGCTCAGCCTCAAACTCACATCACAGCAATCCTCCTGCCTCTGCCTCCCGAGTGCTGGGATTACAGGCATGAGCCACCACGCCCGGCACAGTGGTATGTGGTACTGATTGCTGCTGGGCGTGAGTCTCCACGCCCAGTATGGTATGTGGCTACCTGGGATTGAACCTGGTTCCCTGCGCTTGCAAGACAGGCGCCGGAACCACTCAGCCAAATCCCTGGCCCGATTTCACTTCTTTTTAATACAATATATGGCTAAGTGGAAAGTGAAACAGGTGAAATATTGTAAGTGAAATAAGTACCTGAGTTCTTTAGGAAAAGACAAAAGGCATATCATTTAAGGGTCTTTTTTAACTATGAGAGAGGGCAAGCTATTAGGATATTTAAGATAAGAAAATTTCCTTAACTCAACAAAAATGTAACCACACAACCAGAAAGTTGGTATTTTTTTCACCTTAAAAGTGTTGTGAAGCACTAAGCTATGCTGGGCTTTTATGCAAGCAAGCAATCTATTCTCTTTCAATTTCGACTAACTTCTTTTCTAGTAAGCATTTTCTGGAAGTTAAACTTTACTAGAGAGTCTTACGTCTATATAAAATAAAATGTGGTCCATCATGAATTACTGATGTAAAAAGCATGAAGCCCCATTCCATATGTATCCTTCCATCATTTCCTTGGAGAATTAATTTCAACATTTAAATTAAACTTAGATTGTTTTCAGGATAATATGAAAACTTACAGTGTTAGTGGGATCTTCTTGCAAAATTCGATCATACAGCTGTATAGCATCATCATACCTATTTTTTAAAAAAAGAAACATCAAGACTCATTACTTTAAAAATACAGTGAGAAAGAGTAAATAAAGAAAAAAGATGAAGCAGCGGAGCTTTAACTGCATCCAAAATTACTACCCAATTCTTCCCATGTCCATTTACCAATAAAGGTTTACTACATTCTCTTTCTTTCTTTCTCTCTCTTTCTTTTTTTTGTGGTACAAGAAATTGAATTCAAGTTCTTGCAGTTGTGAAGCAGGAGCAATACCACTGAACTAAATCCCTGGCTTAATATACTATATTTTTTTTTAAGGAAAAAGTACTTATAAAAGAACTTGTCTCAAAAAATCTTGATTCAATTGGGCCTAACCAAAAAGAAACAAGGGCAGAGATGTAGCTTAGTGGCGCTACATCTGTCCCAAGGACAAGGTGCCGAGTTCGATCTCCAGGACCACCAAACAAAGCAAAACAAAATAGAAAGGGATAAACTAGCAAGCCAGGTTGTCAGACAGAAAAAGCACCACAACAATACTCACATAGGGCAGAAACTTAGATACTAAAGCCTAGAAGAGTTAATATCTATGTTCTTGAGAGCTCAAGAAGAGAAGGTGGCCCAAAGGCTGGTAATAGAAACAGACGGATGGAAACTCACTTTCCCGTCATCCTGAACATGAGAAATTCAGGTCATCAGAAACGCCAAATAGTATGAGGATGCTGAACACTCTTGAGGCACAGGTTGTCCTTGATAGCATTCTCACTACTTAGCATCAGTGGTCCCTCTATCCTACCAACACAGGCATAAATCTATTCCCTCATTCTTTTGTCCTTAGAATATATATTCAACTTTCTCCTTAGGTAGATATCCATGGCAGTACATCAAATGCAGTAGAGCTTCCCACTCAAACCTCCACCTTCCCCATCCTGTTTGTCTGATGACAACTAAACATCAATCCAGAAAACTAAATCATATTTGATCATTTCCTTTTGCTTGTAAAACATCACTAGGGACCCCTTTTGTATCGCTCCTTTTCTCTAATCCATCCTATGTCTCTAAAACAGTTGACAATGCTAGTATAGCCATCTTGAAGGCTGTTTTCCTCCTGAAACAACTGACTATACACCTTGGTTAAAATGTTCTATTTTAAAACAAACCCAACTGCTACTTTTCTTCAGGATTCTAGAAATGGATTCTCTGTCCCTTTAGTTGACATTCCTTAGCAGAACATATGAGGTCCTACATAATCTGGTATTCCCTATATATCCAGCTGCAACCACAGCCAAAACCCTATCACACTAGACAGTATAACCACAGTGAACTTTTTTTTTTTTTTTTTTTGAGACAGGGTCTCACTTTGTAGCTTAGGCTGGCCCTAAACTCAGCCTTGAACTCACAGCAATCCTCCTGCCTCTGCCTCCTGAGTGCTGGGATTACAGGCGTGAGCCACCATGCCCGGCACTGTGGTGTGTGGTACTGATTGCTGCTGGGTGTGAGTCTCCACACCCAGCATTATTGTATGTGGTAACCTTATGGGGGATTGAACGCAGGCCCTTGCACTTGCAAGGCAGGCACAGGAACCACTGAGCTAAATCCTTGGCCCCACAGTGAACTCTTAATTCTCTGGAGTTCCACATAGATGCTTCAGAAGATACCACTGAAGAAGAAGGAATAGAACAAATAGGCACTCCTCACACTCCAAATAGAACAAACCATCTTTTCTCCCTCTCTCAAGTGTATCCTTCAAAATGAGGTTGTTTTTGGAAAAGGTTGAAAACTTCTGGGCTAGATGAAGATGGCACCCTCAATTTGCTTTGTTTCGAATATGTTTGTGTATATTTTCTAAAACAATACTAAGAAGTTGGCAAAATTCTTATTTCAAAGGACTGAAGCTGAAAAGGCTTAAGAGAAGTTAAATAATTTGTGTAGCATTTTCAAAAGCTAGAAAATGCTACAAGTAGGATTT
>PVIR01013173.1:0-37503 GCA_004026965.1 Petromus typicus
TCTCCATGCCCTGTATTGTATGTGGTAACCGGGGGATTGAACCTGGGCCCTTGCACTTGCAAGATAGGCGCCGGAACCACTGAGGTAAATCCCCAGCCCCTTCTGTGGTATCTTAAAGTCAGATGAGTTTTACAATTTTCAGACTTGTGTGGGAAGTTATACCTACTGCACTGTAGATAATATGTGTGATATGATGTTGCACATATGTTGCATGTGTTCCAGGAAACTCATGTGACATTGTACAGTGCATATATATGCTCTGGATGACATGTGAGGGTTGCTGTGCACAGGTCCAGAGAACAGCCATAGCTAGTCTCTGCAGTAAAACTCAGTGATTACATGTCAGTAGCCCTGAAGAGCACTGAGTGAGTCTAAGCACTGAGCGAGGTAGTTTTATGTTAGCTCACGCCATTTTGGTTGCCACTCGAATTACAAAAAGATGTCCATTTTTCAGGACCTTCAGAGTTTGTAAGTGCAGCTAGCATCTTATGCATCTGTATTTCTAAATTGATCAGATATCCTTTGGCGAGTCGCACTGAACTATATCCCTAGTCCTTTGTGTTTTGTTTTTCTTTATTTTATTTTATTTTATTTTCTATTTTGAGACAGTATCACCAATTTGCTAAGTTGTCCAGACATGCAGTTCTGCTGCTTTAGCCTCACAGAGTGCTTGGATTATGAGCATCTGTCACCACGCCTAGCTAGGAAAGGTATTTAATGGCTCAGCTGCTTCCCTTCAGTGGAACCCTTTCTTACTGCCCTGTGACCTGCCTATCCTCTTACGTTTGTATTTGGGTTCTTTATTTTTTTTAAGGTTTTTTGAGACAGAGTCTTACTTTGTAGTTCAGGCTGGCCCTGAGTTCAGCCTCAAACTCACATCACAGCAATCCTCCTGCCTCTGCCTCCTGAGTGCTGGGATTACAGGCGTGAGCCCCCACGCCTGGCACTGTGGTATGTGGTACTGGTTGCTGCTGGGGTGAGTCTCACACCCAGTATTGTATGTGGTTCCAAGGGAATAGAACCCAGGCCCTTGCACTTGCAAGACAGGCGCCGGAACCACTGAGCTATATCCCAGGCCCTATTATTATTGGGTTTTTTTTAGGTTTTTTGAGACAGGGTCTCACTTTGTGGTTCAGGCTGGCCCTGAGCTCAGCCTCCAACTCACATCACAATCCTCCTGCCTCTGCCTCCCGAGTGCTGGGATTGCAGGCGTGAGCTCCCACGCCTGGCACACTGGTTGCTGCTGGGGTGAGTCTCACACCCAATATTGTATGTGGTTCCAAGGAAATAGAACCCAGGCCCTCGCGCTTGCAAGACAGGCGCCGGAACCACTGAGCTAACTCCCCGGCCCTGTATTTGGGTTCTTTACATTATGTTCTTGTGTTTATGTTCTGAATATGGAAGGTCATATATGTTTTTTTTTATTTGTGCTGAGGACTGAACTCAGATCCTTGTGCTTGCCAGGCAGGCGCAGTGCTATTGAGCTGTGACCCTGGCCCAATGGATGTTTATAGTGTTTATCCCCTCATAGTGTTTATCCCCTTCTTTGGTTTGTGCACTGCAGATAGGGCCTTGGTTTCTAGCTGCATCCTGCATCTCATGGACAATGTTGAATGGACAGATGAATAGATGGGTTTGTTCTGAAACTTTAAAGAAGTTTTTGAAAAGTAAATGTCTTATCTTTTAACAGTGGCAGTCATGAGTGGAAAAAACTAATTTTGACCCAACTCTGGCCTCCAACAGTATGCAAGGTGAGTTTTTCTCCCTCAATTGGCCCCTTTGACGCGGAACACCTGTAAAGAGTCCTTTACAGGCACATGTGGCTGCTTGAGTCCTGCTGATTGGCTGAGCCTTCAACCTCCTTGCCCTCTCCTGTGTTGGAGGCTGGAGTTATTCCAGGCAAGCTGCGTCTGCAAACAGGACCCTGTTGTTGGAGGAGAGCCATGTTTCAGTTCCTTAGGACAGCTGCAGCAAAAGTCACAAGCTCTGTGTCTTAGAACATAATTCTCTCATAGCTGTGGAGGGTGGATGTCTGAGAACAGGGCATTAGTAGAGTTGCTTCTTTCTATAGTGTGCTGAAGCACTTGATTCTAGGCTTCTTCTGAATCTCATTTGTTACTGTGTCTCCATTATTACCTTAGCCTGCTGTGGTTTCAGTTGTCCAGCTGTGTCCTAGGCTTACAGATGTAGCACCTTCCTCACGTCAGCCTGCCTTGTGTCTGTCTTTTTTTGTGACACTAATATTTGAATTTGGGGCCCTCCCTAATGTGGTATGACCTTATCCTGTCATGATTACATCTGCAAGGATCCTATTTCCAAGTTAACAGCTATAAAAGTTGAGACAGGGATATATCACTTGGGGGTCAAAATTCCAGTCACGATGGGCTCAATTGGTCTCCTCCATGTTTTATTTGAAGTTGGATTAAACTTCTTCCACTTGTGCAAGGGTTCTGAGAAACAGTCCCTGCCTCCTTTTTTTGTTCTTCTTAGCAGCAGCAACAGCTTTCTACTTCTGTGGCCTTAAACTGATTTGTGTCTTTTTTGATATAGGAAATAAAATATGAAAATATTATATCTCCCAACCTGTTAGATATCTGATATGCTGAATTTGTTCTCTCTAAAATAAAAGAATGAATTCTAGGAACAACAGGTTAAAAGTAGGAAAAATTTATTGATGGAGAAAGATATAGCTCCTGAGAGAGACAGGAGGGGACTCAAATGGGTATCTGGGGACCGTACTTTATAAGGAAGTTTTATAGAGCAAAACCCATGCAGGTATGTGGGTTAAAGCTATGATCAACTACATAGTTATGAGTGTATTTGCCTAGAGAGTAGTGATCCAATGGGGAAGCAAGTCACAAGTCATATAGCAAGAGTATGTGGAAAGAACAAAGAACTTCTCAGGTTGGTGATGGTGACTGATGCCTATCAAGACTTTATTAGACCAGGTGTTGTCATATATCCTTTGGGGAAGTATGCAGGGCTGGTGCTTGTCAGGCTTGATCTGCTTATGAAATGGCTAATGAATATGCTTTTTAATTCCAAGCTATAGTTTGACCAGATACAAAAACCCCATAACAAACAGGCAGCTGATGCAGGTGCTATCTCTGCCCAACCAAAGCAGGATGGGATGTCTCAGGTACAGAGACAACAGCTACAAAGTGCTGCATCTTTTCAGTGCCAAGTCATCTGAAAATATCCATACATCTGCTTTGATGGGTGCATGGACCCTGAGCACAAATATTTGCTCTGACCCCTGTGTGATAAGCATGTCAGACCTCTCTTCTAGTGCCCTATAAAGCTTTCTGTCTTTTCTTTGTTTGGGCTGGTAGCTTCTTGCTTGCTGTCACTCCACCTCTGCCCAAGTAAGTAAAGCCTGCTCTGGTGGTCTCATCCCTTGGCGCTGTTTGTTATAGTTCGTTTGTCAGTTATCTTGAGGCCTGGTCTCCAACTAGTGTGTCTAAGCCACAGTCGGCTGTGTTTTTACCTTTGTCCTGACTTTCTGAGGGCTCTGTCCTGTGTGACTACCTGTTATATTTCTAACTTAGCTGTCCATAATATTTTGTCCTTTTAGGGCATCATTAGTGAGGCTCTTCCCATTGGAACCGTGCCTTGATCTCTTAGTTCCTGCTGGGGCTGGTCCATATCATAGGTCATTACAAAGCTGATCCTCCTGTCCTTTGTAAAATTATTTGTAGTATTTTATCAAACTGCTGAACTATCACTAATTTCATTGACAGTGTTTATGAAATTTAGCTTGAGAGTTTTAAATTTTGAGGCCTCTAAATAGTACAAAATAAATGTAGCTGGAGCCAGGGATTTAGCACAGTGGTTTCAGCACCTGCCTTGCAAGCCCAAGATCCCGAGTTCGATCCCAGGTAACCATGTACAACAATGCGGGCATGGTGACTCACGCCCACCTGCAATCAGTAGCACATACCACAACACTGGACATGGTGGTTCATTCCTGTAATCCCAGAACACAGGAGGCAGAAGCAGGAGGATTGCTGAGTTCTAGGCTGAATTCAGTACAAGCCTGAACTACAAAGCAAGGCCCTGTCTCAAAAAAAAAAGAATGTAGCCAATAAGTGCCAAATAGCTTTATGCTCCCTCTGGGTTTCTGTTTCATCTTCAGCTTTGAGGACCTTCTTACTTCCTCACTGATTTACTTTTCTGTTGACAGATAAAAGTGAAATTCAGGTGTTTATCCTAATCAAATCACACATTTGGTCTGGAATCTTGTTTGTAATTGTGTCTTTATTACATTAGACTGCTGAGGTTTCAGTTTTCCAAACTGTACAGCATGTTGTCTGCTTTTCGCTCCTGGTGCGGTTTCTTTGTTTGGTGCAGGGGTGGAGTGGAATGTGGGTGGAATGAAGGTGCAGGGAGTGAAGTTTTAGTTGGCAGGGAGTTGAGGAACTGCTGGCCTCTGAAGGCTTCCTGTGTGGAGAGGGGCAGCGGCTTACAGTCAGCTACACAAGAGTCACCTTCAGCCTGGCCTTTCTGAGGAGATGTGGGCATCTCCCTTGATTGCATGTAATATGCAGAGAAGTCCCTTCCTACCCTGAGGTTTTAGTAACAAGATTTTTAAAAAATCATTAGCAGAATGTTAATCTTAGTTTATGTCAAACAGGATGGCTGCAGTAAGCAAGTGCTGGTATACCAGTTCAGGTGTCGTCCTGGCTGCAGACATGCTCTGATGTCCACAGTACGTTACCTGCACAGTGTGTCTTGGACTCCACAGTGGGTGTCCTTACCCCTGAGCAGTAAAGGAGCTGATGTGTGCTTTCTAGGGAATGGAAAAAAGTGGCCCCTCGTTGGAGGTACCTCCTTATGACCCATGTTTGGTGCTGGCTTTGCTCTTCCTGAGCTCTGGACTACAGGAAGTAAGATTTCCTTAGGTATGGGACTGGGGTATTGGCAGAGGTTGAAGTATGTGGCCTCTGTCACTTGGATGTTGCAGGTCTCTCCCAGCTGTTCTATAGCAGGCAGTTGTCACTGGAACCAGGCCCTTCCTTATCTCTGGACAAGACTGAAAAGGAGCAGCCTTCACACAGAAGGTGACATACAGGGAAGGACTGGACAGATGGAGAATGATGCCTCATCTTCCCTCACTGGCTCACTTTGCTCAGTTACTGTGGGTTCTGGACCTGAGATCTGTTTTTCCCTTGGGCTGATGGCTCAGATATTTCTTGACTGTTTATTGTAGAAAAACTTCATCTTAGGTAAACCATTGACAGGCCTCCAAAAACATTTTTCATGTACTGATATTTTTATCTTTGATTTTATCTTTATTATTGAGGCCAAGAATATACTCTTGTTTTCACCTTGTGTTTCTTGGCTTCAGGTTTTTGATATTTGTTACTTCACTTATGTACTTGGACCTGGTAGTGCAGTGGTAACATTTACTTCGATTACATAGTGGGCAAATTACTCAGTGGCAAATGTATTTCCATTAGGTTGACTTAATTTGTGAGTCTATGTAAAGAGCAAAAATAGCTAAATTGTTTGAGGTCTGGCCTAGGACATGGATCCACAGTGCCTTTTTTTCCTGAGCCTGTTACTGGAGCAAGATATTGTATAAGTAAGTAGTAACACTGGGTTCACCTTGACATAGTAATTCCACTGTGTCTCTTTGATATGTGTCAGAAGGAATTAGGGTTGCTAAATGTTCTTAAACAATGAACCAATTATCTTTTTGTCTCTTTTCTCCCCCAGGAAGTTAATGACTGTGAAAAGTCTCTGGATTACTGGACAATACACGGACTATGGCAAGCATCTAATATAATAATGTCTGATAAAATAGGAGAAGCTAGCTAACTTGAAATTGTAGCTTGAATCTAGACTTAATAATTATACTTGTTATTTTTGTTAAGAGTTTATTCAGTAGATCAGATCCTTATTTTAAAATAGTTATAGTTTCCTAAAAAAAAAAAACCCTAATGCTGTTGTTTATTTTTGTTTTGTTGGATTAATAACAATCCAGTTTAAATATATTTTTATGGATTCTGGGAACATTTTAGGGTCCTTAAAGCTTAATTTTTAATTCTTTCTTTGGAACCCATTGTATAAATAAAAATATGACGTATGTATATATAAGAGAAAGAAACAGGGACAATGAGAGTATTATACAATTCATAAATACTTTATTTTTTGGTTTTGTCTACATCATATTTAGTTAAATTAACTTGTACATATATTTGTGATGTTACATTATACACATTAGTTTGTTCCCTGTAAGGGATCTATTTTGTTCTGGTTGTTATCGGTACCTGCTCGTCCCTTAGGAATGGGATAAGGGTTGGAAATATGTTCAGTGGAACCTGGCTACTTGACTTATCTTCCTGGATTCTCTGGGGCCTTTGTCTTGGGTTTCGCTTGTTTTCTCCACAGTCTTCAGGTGCCTTGATTGTGTCACTGCTTGTGATGGCTGCCTCATTCGGAAGGCAGGAGTGAAAGTCTGGGGCTTCTCTGCTGAGAAGGGGTGGTGCTGCTGCTTTCAGCTGCTGGCAGCCTCCCCCAGCATCCTGGCAGCCTCCCCCAGCATCCTGGCCTACCTGGGGCTCTGAAGGGTCTTAGAACGTCAGTGTGGGGACTTCATGAACTGTGCAGCATCTACAGAATGAGAGTTGTTGTGTCCAGAATCAAACATGTGGACAGAAATTTCAAAATCGAATGTGTATATGGTGCTACAAAGTATAAACAAAAGTCATACTAACGGGTCTTATTATGGGCCAGGCATTTCTGAGTATGTCAAATATATGATATCTTATTGATGGTGTCACAGGTTAAAGAAGGTACAAGTTCCTTTCTTTTCATGCTGCATGTTGGAATGGCCATGGCCCATGTCAGACAGCTCAGCATTACTGTGCCAGAAAACAGCCCATGGTGGGCCAGCTGTAAAGCTCGCCCTATTGTGCTTCTTCTACTAAAAAGCCAGCCTCTATGCATTATTCCTGCACTTTTTTTTTTTTTAAGGTTTTTTGAGACAGGGTCTCGCTTTTGGTCAGGCTGGCCCTGAGCTCAGCCTCAAACTCACATCACAGCAATTCTCCTGCCTCTGCCTCCTGAGTGCTGGGATTACAGGTGTGAGCTACCACACCCGGCACTGTGGTATGTGGTACTAGTTGCTGCTGGGCGTAAGTCTCCACGCCCAGTATGGTATGTGATTACTGGGGAATTGAACCCTGGCCCTTGCACTTGTAAGACAGGTGCCGGAACCACTGAGCTAACTCCCCGGCCCTTTTTTAGGTTTTTTGAGACAGGGTCTCACTTTGTGGTTCAGGCTGGCCCCGAGCTCAGCCTCAAACTCATCACAGCAATCCTCCTGCCTCTGCCTCCCGAGTGCTGGGATTACAGGCGTGAGCCACCATGCCCAGCACTGTGGTATGTGGTACTGGTTGCTGCTTAGTGTGAGTTTCCACAGTATTGTATGTGGTTACTGGGGAATCGAACCCGGGCCCTTGCGCTTGCAAGACAGGCGCCGGAACCACTGTGCTAAATCCCCGGCCCTATTCCTGCACTTTTTAACCATTCATGACAGTCATAATCTCTATGTCTTGCTGCCGGGGTGGCTTGAACCACCAGTGGTTTGTGCCCCATTCGTTCCCTATGCATGACTGCACCACTATCACTGCCAGTGGCACTAGCAGCCTACTGGGGCAGTCATGCATGTACCACTGGTGGGCCAAGCCTGCAAGAGTATATTAAACATTCTTTCTTACCTCTTCCAAAAAACCTAAAGCATGACTACTTGTTTCTAAACATTCTTTGTTAAAAAGCTGGCAAGGGATATAGAATTCTTAATTAGAATTTTTCTTTTCAGACTTTAATGAAGGTATATTCTAATGTCATATACAAGCCATCACAAACAGAACTAATGTTTCTTATTGTTTTTTATTTTTAATTTGCTTTCAAGGCCTGACAGAGTGGAAGATTGTAATTCATCGTGGCATTTTCATTTGGATGAAATTAAGGTATAAATTATCTTTCTATTGTAGTAGAGCATTAACCTATGTTAATTCTCTTCAAAAATTTACCTTTAAGGGCTTGGGATTTAACTCAATGATACCACTCCTGTCTCTCACGTGCAGGGTCCTGAGTTTGATCCCTGGTACTGAAAAAAATAAAATAAATAAATAAATAAATAATATATATATATACCACTTCAACGTTAAGTTAGGATTGAGTTCCAGACAATGTTCTAATAATTATTAATATCTGAAACAACCCCATAAATTAAATAAAACCTGACCTTTCTTCCCTGGACCCAGTCTGCAGAATAAATGAGTTGTAGGCAGAGACCAAAGAGAGAACCAAAGACCCTGTTAATTGCCTGCCAGCCCCGATTAGTCTCCAGTCCCGGGGCTCCTGGGTCAGTGGCACAAAGTGGGTATCTGCTCATGTCTGGAGAGGCACCTCTGGGCAGCTGTGCTGGGGAATGGGCACACAGTATTGAGGGCTGTGCTTTCCAGCCATAGGTGGGGTGAGGGCTGCTTAGGGACTTTGAGCTAGGAGAAAATGAGGGGCTTTCCAACACAAGCACTCCTTTTTGAAATCTTTAAGATAAGGCATAATAATGCAGTCAGAGCTATTAACAGAAGTACTTTTTCGAGATATTCCTAATTCATGTGGGATAGTCCCTGTATCTATTCAGTCCTTGTCAGGATGGGCAGAGCAACCATGTATATTGTAGGGGAACGGGCAGTGTGGATGAACCCCACATCTAAACAGGAATAGAAAAGGGGCCTGTGAAAACTGAATCAGGAAGAGTGGAGGATGGGAAAAAGGGATGAAGTTGAAGAAGTGTCAATAAAAGGAGCCCAGGATAATTTGGATCAGGGGACTGGCAGGTCTTTGGTAGTCACCCTGTTTCTCTTTCAGAACAGTCTTGATTTATTTGTGTAGCATAATATTCAACTTAATATTATCCTAAACAAAAGCCGCTTAGTTTGGAAAATAAATTGTATCATTCCATGTCATCCAAAGGGCCGATGGGGCTAAAGGCCAACTGAGGTGGTAGGAGAAGTGAGACATGGGGTGGGCAGCTCCTGAGGGAAAGAGGAAGGCAGGGAAATGGTAAACAGAGGGTCAGTGAGGAAAGAGGAGCATCTTGATGGAGGTTATGGAAGCCGTGAGAAAGTGAAGCTGTCCTAAGTTGTGTATGTTTTTATGGAAAAGTTTTTTGGTTTTGATATATTACTGGTAGGTACACAGAGATCAATAAATAAACTCAAGTTGGGTTTCACATAACCATTTGCATAATGTAGAAGGCTCAGCTCAGACAAACTTTTCTCTGAAAGTGTGAGCTTGTTTTTGTTTTGACAGATATTATTTTTAGAGCCATTTTAAATTTACTGAAAAATTGGATAGAAAATACAGATTGTAGTTTCCCGCTATTAACGTGCAAAATTATGTTAGTTACAACTGAGGAGCCAGTACTGATCCCTCTTCTCCTTCCTCTTTGTCATTGTCTTCTACTCTTCTTCTTGTTCATCATCATCATCATCATCATCATCATCATTATTATTATTTTTTTAAGGTTTTTTGAGACATGGTCTCACTTTGTGGTTCAGGCTGGCCCTGAGCTCAGCCTCAAACCCACATCACAGCAATCCTCCTGCCTCTGCCTCCCGAGTGCTGGATTACAGGCGTGAGCCACCACGCCCGGCACTGTGGTATGTGGTACTGGTTGCTGCTGGGGTGAATCTCCACACCCAGTATTGTTATGTGGTTGCCGGGGATCAAACCCAGGTCCTTGAGCTTGCAAGACAGGCGCCGGAACCACTGAGCTATATCCCAGGCCCTATTATTATTGTTTTAAGACAGGATCTCACTGTCTCTCCTGGATCTCATGGTGATCCTCCTGACTCACCCTCATGAGTGCTGTCTGGCTTCTGATACCTTATTAACTACGTTTCCTAGTTTGCATTAGGATTTGCTGTTCATGTTATGTGGCTTCACAGGCTTTGCTGAAGCTAGAGGACAGGTGTGCTTGCTGGTATGTTGTGGAGCAGTCTCATCTGTCCTCTTCCCCTAGCAACTGCTGATTTCTTTTTGTCTCTTAAGATTCTGCCTTTTCCAAAATGTCATATAGTTGGAATGATACAGTGTTTACCCTTTTCAGACTGTCTGTCACTTTTCAATATATGTTTTTAAGTTTCCTGCATGACTTTTCATAGCGTCATAGCTGAATAATGTATCATTGTATAATGTACCATAGTTTGTTTAGTCATTCACCTATGGGAGCTTGTATTTTCCATAGATATGTGTGTAATTTCTCAAATTCCATTTTATTTATTTTAAAGTTATTAATAAGTAAAGGTCAAACTTTTAAATAGATTAATTGATTAGATTTACCTCCCAAGTTTTGAGTTTATTAGGGCTTACATAGATTTTTTTTTCTTAAATTGTGTGCAGGATATTTTCCAGGATATGAATCTGTACTGGCCTGACATAAAGCACCCACTGAATGGCAGCAGGTTCTGGTAAGTCTAGGTTCTGACAGTCGTCGTGTACCTTGCAGCACGAATGTGGGAGGGAACTTTATGAGAGCACAGAAAACAGACAGAAGTGCCTGTCTTGTGAAGCTGTTAAGTATGCACGTTCTTTTAGCTGGAAATGATTCCATTGTGCTATTTTTGGTGCCTTCCTCTAATGCATAACATGACAATGAGCCAGATTCACCTTCTAAACTTGTTCTAGTCTGTGTGCTGTAACAGTTTATGTCTAGAAATATCTCCAAAGCCTCATGTGTTCAAATGTAGGACTTTTGGAAGTGGGCCCCTGGAGGGCGTGGCCCGGAAAGGTTTAGTCTCCCTCTAGGACTCCTGCCCTCACTCTGCTTCTTGTCTACCATGGCATGAACAGCTATCCCTATGCTATGTCCGTGTACTGTGCTCTCCTGCCTTGCAACCACCAACCATGGGCTGAAATGTGAGCCAAAGTAAACCTCTCCTTATTTCATTAGCAGAGGTCAGGTATTGTGTCTCAGTGACAGGGAAAGTAACTAAGCTGTCTCACTCATGACTTCATTTTGTAAAATTTTTCCCCTGAAGTTTAAATCAGATATTTGCACATCTAGGCATTAGTACAAATCAGACAGGAAAGAATATATCTTAAGGAAATTGTGCTGATGCTTTGAAATATATTAAAAAAGAACTTGGGCTGAGGCAGACTTGTGGGTTTGAGCCCAACCTATTCAACTTAGCAACCTGTTTCAAAAATGAAAAACAAGACAAAACAAAGAGTGGCTTAAGTCTAGAGATTTAGCTCAGTGATGCCTTTCCTGCTTTGCAAGTAAGTGCAAGGTCCTGAGTTGGATGCCGGTACCAGAAAAAAACAAACAAGCAAACAAAACACTGTTGTGGTTTAGAGTTGAGTGTATAGCTTCTGGGTTTAGTCTCAATACCGCCAAAACAAAACAGCAAAAAAAGAAAATGAAGACAATATACCTCCTGACCTGTGGAAGAGAGAAGATCAGATTCTCACCTGAGGCAGTCCTCAGTCTAAGAGAGCAACCTGTGAGGTTTGCTAGTGCTGGGCCTAGAGCAAAGAGGGCAAAGAGGCTGTGTATATTTCAGTATAGTTTGTGTAAAATTACTACTTTTTAAGAAGAAAAAATTGACATATTATATCAACTGAAGATAATTGTTTTTCATGTCTTCCTTCAGGATGAGAATTTAAGATTCAGATTATAACTAATCAAATAGTTACATAAGTGTTAATGTAGATATATTGTAGAGTTGTTAGTTAAAAGAGAAAGCTTGAGTTTAGTGAGAGTTCCTTAAAAAACCTGGTGAGCACTCACGCAAGGACGTGTGTGTGGTTTCAGAATTCACTGGCTACAGTGGCTCTGACAGTTGAAATTACCCTTCCGAAAAGAGACCCACGATTAGTGGAAATTTGACGATGAACAGCTTAATGCTCGAACATTTTCCTCACACTTTGCGTGGTGGAAAGCAGCTTCCAAGTATATAGCGCCCATAATGAGTTGTAGTGGAGGCAAACAGGAAAATGCACTTACAGATAACTGTGCTGGGTACTTTAAATGATGAATCTCTGCTAACTGCGTCAGCTTTACTATAACAAGTAGTGAGCAAACTTAAAAAGTAGAAAGATTTTATTTGGCTCACAGTTTCAGGACTTGGTCTCGTTGCTTCTGGTGGCTCACAGTTTCGGGGCTTGGTCTTGTTTCTTCCGGCCTTTGGTGGCATTGTATATGGTGAGAGCACGTGGCAGAGGAAGATATTCCCCTTGGGAGGGCTGAGAAGCAAAAATAGAGACAGGAAAGAGCCAGGATCTTATCCCTTCCAGAGTCTTAAACCAGTGTGGCATCACACTCAGTTCCCAGCACTCGGGAGGCTGAGGCAAGAGGATTGCCACAAGCTTGAGGCAGGCGTTGGTGCATAGTTCAGGGTCAGCCTGAGTTACAGAGCCAGGCCTAGTTTAAGGAAAATTTAAAATATGGTAGAGGCAACTCTGTGGAATAGGCTAGTACCTTTCTTGGTGACTCGTCCTCTTGCCTTTTCCTGCTGTGGGATAGCTTAGTGAGGTTTGTGCTGGTCTCTGAAGTCCCTGGCTGTACAGCACCAGCTCTGCAGGAGATCCATATTGTTGTGTGGCTCAGTGGGGGTCTGAACAATGGCATTCTTTTTCCCTTAGCTTTGATTTGCTGTTAATTTGAACAAGGTGTGATCTTAGAGGTGACCTGGTGCTAATGATCAGTGGCAAACAAGATGGGGAATGCTGTTTTGGGATGGTCATGTGATCATTGTTCTAAGTTCAGGAATCTACTGTGTTGCCTGTGTTGCAAATGAGGGATTTTGTCCTTCCCATCTGGAGGTACAGGGGCATGCCCGCTGTGTGACTGCCATGTGTGAGGAAAACACATCTGCATATTGTCTTGCTGTGAACCTGCAGGAAGCACGAGTGGGAGAAGCATGGCACCTGTGCTGCCCAGGTGGCTGCCCTCGACTCTGAGCGGAAGTACTTTGGGAAGAGCCTGGGGCTGTACAAGCAGCTTGATCTTACCAGGTGAGTGCATTCAACTTGGAGAGGGCCTCGAGCCTGGGGTTCCAGTGGCCAAGAATGAGCAGAGATTGCTGATCATTGGCATCCTGCCACGTATGTGCTGGGACCCTGAAAGAGGGTGAGGGGCCATCTCCAAGAAATGCCCTAGGTCCTGCCAAGCACATGTAGTCATAGAGTATGACCACCTGCCTCAGGCTATGAGGATGCTGACTAGTCCACAGGAAGGTGCTTCTGGAGAGGAAGGCCCAACAAGGTGTCCGCATCACTCATTCCTGACCGGTACCGTGCCAGCATGATGGTCTCCCTGGGATCCTGAGCACCAGAGTCTCTGCCTCCTGCTCTGGTTGTGTTGTTCCTGGAACAGGCAGAAAGTGTTAGGCAAGGGTCCTTTCAGCCCTGGAGATGGCCCCGTGCAGGTGGACTTACCACTGCCTGCTCCAGAGATGGGAATGGTCGGCACCACACAAGAACCAACGGACTTGGAAGGATAGCAAGCCCCACGAGGGACATTGTCCACCTCCCTCTTTATCAGTGTTGGTCCTAAGAAAGCGTAGGGCTAGCCTTTCCTGTCCCAACTGGACACGTCTGTGTCAAATGTGTTGTGGAATGTCAAGTGTGCTAATTCTTCTTATAGTCCTTGTTGTAAGGACCTTAATAAAGCAGTGAACTATTTTTTTTTTTTTAATATTAGAACAGAGGGTTTCAGCACAGGAGGCTGGCAGTATGTGCTGAGTGAATACATGTGTTCCTCTGGGGATTTGATGGTTGGATCTTCATTCACAAGATATGAGTAGTGTCAAGTCCCTTTCTAAAACCCTGAGAGCTATCTACCTCAGTCCCCCAGGAGGACCCAGAGTGACACCTGCTGTTTGAGAAATGAGCTGTCACTGATGCCACACCTGTCAGTGTGTGGAACTTACTTACACTTTGTGAGAAATAAATGTCTATTGATTATCTTTAAAAGAAACTGACTGATTATATGGTGTTTGCAGTGCTGGCTGTACTTGCTTTAGTCAGAATGGTTCCGTAGCAGCAACAGGAACTTGAGAGCACTCAAGGGAGATTCAGGATTCAGGATAAACATGAAACTGTTTTGCAAGTGAGGGTCAGCCATAAGGGAAACAAGTCCCTCCTGGATTCACTGAACAAAACTTTCAGTTGGTTTTTTTTTTTTTTTTTCTTGTTGTTTTTTGAGACAGGGTCTCACTTTGTAGTTTAGGCTGGTCCTGAACTCAGCCTCGAACTCACAGTATTCCTCCTGCCTCTGCCTCCTAAGTGTAGGGATTACAGGCGTGAGTCACCATGCCTGGCATTGTGGTATGTGGTACTGATTGCTCGTGGATCTGAGTCACCACACCCAGCATTATTATATGTGGTTATTGGAATCTAACTTGGGATCTTGCACTTGCAAGGCAGACTCTAGAACCACTGAGCTAAATCCTTGGCCCTAACCTTTCAGTTTTCCCGCCAATTTTATAAATAACAGGTGGGACAATTGATTTGAGACCACATATTTCACTTGCACATCTGCAAGTGGGCTAACTAGACTTTATCTAATCTAGTTAGTTGGTTGTTATGGTTACAATAGGTTACTTTTGAAGTTTGGGGGAAAGTGATAATTCTAGTGAGAAGATTATGGAGGAGAGAGGAGCAAGAAAGTCAGAATTTGGTAACAGGCAAGTTTTACATGTAGGAGTAAAGCAAGAACAAGCAGGGAGCAGGCTATAACTTAACAATATTAGCCAAATAAAGTAGACCACAGGAAACAAAGCTTTGCAGAAAAAAACAGTTTTACAAAATAAAGGGTAAGCAGGCTGGGCCATTAATCCTAGGAACAACATTTGGCTAAGGCAGCCATCAGACAGTCCTTCTTTTGAGGACTTTATAATTTCATAACTTTTACCATGTCAGTTCTGCTTCAGATAAGAGTCATCCCAGGAGCCTTTGCTCACCATATTTAAGGTATCTGAGTCAAACTACTTCAAGATGAATAATCCTCTGTTCTCTGGACACAAGTTCTATCTCTCACACACAAAAGCATCCACAAGGGATGGGTTACCGTCTTACACAGATGGTCTCCTGTGTCATGTTGATCAAACACGATCTGGAATTTCAAGCATTGAAGCAGGAAGGGCTGAGTGACTTTGGGAAAATGGAACTATAACAAGGAATACCCTGCCGGTGGGTTTAGAGCGCAAAGCTGCCAGCCTCCAGGGCATGCTGTGTTTTGCTTTTGTTTTTACATTACTGGGAATTGAACCCTGGGGCTCTAGCATTCTTACCAACTTCATCCCTCACTCTTCTGAGCAGGATGATGAGGATTTGACACCGTCAGGAGCGGAGGAAGGAGTTAAATGTGCCCTTTGCCACTGGTGCTGACACTGACTACTTGGTCAGGTTATTTACCTCATCTCTCCAGATCTTATATCTGTGATGTGTAAAATGAATAAATGGGCCATGCTGATATTCCTAAAGTTTTTAACTCTTAAATCTCCATTATTAAGTAATACACTATGAGGTACAGAGGCAGCAGTGTGTGGCAGCTCCTGTATGTGCTGAGTGGTGTAGGTATTGTAGGTTGTTCTTGCAGGAAGTAGTATTCTCTTACAGTAAGACCCAGACCTTAGGAAACACCTATGTACAAAATGTCAACACAGAGCCCTTCAGAAGCCACTGTGAGAGTTAACTTAGCATACTTCTGGAATGCAGGAGCACTCAATTAGAAGAGTAGGAGGCCAGCCTGTGAGTTTACTCCTGATGGGCACGGGGGCAGACAAGGCTTAAAGAATAAAGATAATTCGGAAGAGAAATGCCAGCATGCTTGTACCTCTAGTGGACAAAAAGCCCAAGCTGACTGTTAGACTCGCACAAAGGAGAAGAGGCAAGATATAATCCAGGGCTCAGGGAAGGCTTGTCAGGTTCTCATCATTTGTAGACTATACCCAAATGTGTACTTTCTTTAACTGGACTTCAGCTATAGTTCATTCTCCTCTTGAGATTGGGTGATGCCAGCGTCCTAGGGAACAGCTCGAGGAGGGGGTAGTTCACCCTACTCTCCCCACCTCAAGGAGTGTTCAATCCAGAGCTTGGTCTCACGCTTGGCTTCCCATGTAGAAAGAAGTTTATTACTGAAAATCGGACAGTGGGCTCCTACTTAGCCCTCCACAGACAGAACACTGCCTGGGTTTCTGATATGGATCCCAGTGCTGTCTGCTGTGCCCTGCTGTGGTAAGTTGGGGTTAACTGTGCAACTGCTGTTACTTAACTAGTTGGGAAAAGGAGAACAAATAGATCTAGCTTAAATTTTTTTCACATGGTAGCAACTATTTAAATCAAATATCATTCATTAATGATAGAAAAAGAAATAGGCTCTGCAGAGAGAATATGGGCCAAATAGAGTAAGACAGACACCCTGTAGCACAAGGGTGGATCACCATGCAGGAAGGAACACAGTGACTCTCTCGAGAGTTTTTACATAGCTGCTAAGTATTTAAGTATCCTGCATCCTGTTAGCAGAATGTGACACTTGGCAACTTTGTGGAGAGCCCTGGAGTCTCAGGGCAACAGCAAGGGCAGCATGCAGGCCCTGTGCAAGCCCCACAATCAAGCAGCACAGCAGGGAGTATGGTGCCTTGCTAACCACCACAGAATACAGTAGTTCTAGAGAAATTACCCTTGGTCCCTTTCTCCAAGGAAAATCTGAAATGCTTAATACTTATATAGTTAAAATTAAGGAGTCAAAGCATCCCTTTATAAACCATTATTACAAATTATCTTTTTTAAATTGATGTAAGTTGTCATAAACTTAAAGCAACATTTTATTCACTTTATGATCTAAGGCAGAAATCCTGAGAAACTGTAGGTACCTTGTAGTGAAGTTCTCTGCATACTCTGATGAAGGCCTGGGCTAAGCCAAACTAACCCTAACTCAGAAGTCATGGTAAGCTGTGTTCTAGGCTAGTTACCAGGTTTCTCGCACCATTCTGTCTTTGTCACCTGCATCAAGAGGGCAGAAATAGAACATCATCCACAGATGCCTGGGCTTACTGGTGTATTTAAAAATAGAAAAACAGGGCCAGGGATTTAGCTTGTGGCACTGTGCCTGCCACATAAGCACAGGTCCTGAGTTCAGTCCCTGATAGGGGAGTAGGGTTGAGGTGTAGAGAAACAGATAAAATTATTTTAAGAATATATTTAACCCATTTTATCTAAGACATTATCATTGCAACTTTTAACAAACTGTTGAAAGACTGAGATGTTTTTCTCTCCTTGGTACAGAGTATTTGGAGTTTGATGTAGCAATAACAGCGAAATTCAGACAGCCACGCCACACGGTGTGGGATGCAAGGAGCCTTGCCCTCCACCACTTTCCTAATGACAGCTCAGGGCCCAGAGAGGCAGCTGTGTCTTTCATCCATCCTTTGTGGTCACAATCCAGCACGATCAGAAAAGGTTGGTGGAGACTACACAGAATTCTAGAGTGTTGAGCCTAAGTATTTTTCATCACACCCCATAATATGATGTTGGTTGTCTGGTGCCCTGGTAGAATTCTGTACGGCAGTGCTGTAGAACATTTTTCAAAGCTATCAGCGTTTAATATATTTAAAGATTGGCCATATGCAATTTCCAAGGATAAGATGAGAAACCTAAGTGCTGTCATTTTGAATAGGTGTTGCCAGTAGGTGGTGCTGTGTGCGCCTGCTGTGGGGTGGTGGCTGGAGTACTGGGTGGGGAGCTCAGGCCAGGAGAGGGGCTGCCTGGGCGACACGTGTGAGGCAAGAAAGTCACCGTGGAAGCCACCCATCTGCCCCTCTGGGCAGACACTAGCTTTTAAGACATATATCAGATTCTTTGAGGTAGTTTTTGTATTTATCACACTGTGGATTTAAAGCAAGATCGAAAGCAGGTGATTTCATTAGTTCTGTGTTTCTGGATGTTAATAGTTATTGTGGCCTTGACAGTTGGTTCAGTGAGTGGCACCTTTGCCTTGACTTCAGCAGCTAATTTAAGTCATGGGACAAAAGCACGCTCCTTTAAGAGTATCTTCATTTTCACTATGAAATAAGATGTTTGAGAAGAAGAACAAGAATGAACCTTCATGGGCCGGGGAGTTAGCTCAGTGGTTCCGGCGCCTGTCTCGCAAGCGCAAGGACCCGGGTTCGATTCCCCGGTAACCACATAACAATACTGGGTGTGGAGACCCACACCCAGCAGCAACCAGTACCACATACCACAGTGCCGGGCGTGGTGGCTCATGCCTGTAATCCCAGTACTTGGGAGGCAGAGGCAGGAGGATTGTGATGTGAGTTGGAGGCTGAGCTCAGGGCCAGCCTGAACCACAAAGCGAGACCCTGTCTCCAAAAACCTAAAAAAAAGAAGAATGAACCTTCATTATACAGCTAATTTCTTTTATTTTATTTCAGAGTGCTGCAAAAATTTAGAATTGAACCATCGTATAATTACTATAACGTAAGTCTTGCCATTCACTTCCTATCTAATGTACACTACTGAGGACACTTAGCGTGTCATTGTATCCTGCGAGTCGCCATTGAAGTTTTCAGTGACCCAACACTCTTGGTTACTTTTTCATTGCTGGGACTACAACCCTCGCACCCACAAGTTAAAGGAGGAAAAGTTTATCATGGCTCACAGTTTGTAAAGGTTTCAGCTCCAAGGCAGAGAAGCATAGAAGAGGAGAAAGAAGTCATCCCACAGCAGGCAGGAAACAGTGAGCCTTCCTTCATCTTTCCCTTTTTATTCCATCCAGGCTACAAACATATGTGTGGTACCACCCACATTATGAGTGGGCTGTCCTTCTTCAGTAAGTCCATTACTCATTCATATCCAGAACTGGGCTAAACCAATCCATCGACTAATCCAGAATCACACCTGGGATCCTGGCACTCCCAACTGTGAGTGCATGAGGCTTTGGGGGGGCCTCTAGATATAAGGCATCAAACTGACAAAACCCCCTTATAATTGTGTGCTTTAAATAGATTTTACATGAATTTTGTTTCTATTTGCATACTGATTATGAATGGAAGGGCACCTGGACCAATGATCTGGAAGCACAGATTCATGGCCCTTGTTGGATAGTATGTATGCTGGATAGTATATAGGTTCTGTGGGGTCAGTGGAATATGAGTTGGAAAACACATTCAATTTAATAATGTTATGTTTGAAGAAAATCATTGAGGATTTTTTTCCTATGATAAACTAGATGATATGGAAATTTGAGCTTCAGCAGATCTCATTGACTTTAAAGGATGTAGAAAATGGAGTTTTCACTTCTGGGTTGTCTTATTTGCTAACAGAATTCTCTTGTATTCCTGGTTACTAGTATATAATCCATGGCATAGGAGCGACCACATATCTATTTCAGTTAAAGGAAAGACAGAGCCTGAGACCTCTGTGCATTTATGGAAGAGTTGCTAGCTTTTAAGACATATATTAGATTCTTTGAGGTAGTTTTTGTATTTATCACACTGTGGATTTAAAGCAAGATTGAAAGCAGGTGATTTCATTAGTTCTTTGTTTCTGGATGTTAATAGTTATTGTGGCCTTGACAGTTGGTTCAGTGAGTGGCACCTTTGCCTTGACCTCAGCAGTGTCTGTCAAACTGTGGTCACTTTCCCAGCTGCAATCTGTTTCTTTCTCCATGGAGAGTAGGACATGAGGTACCTGTGGCTTGAAGGAGAAGCCACCAGCTGAAACTTCAGGACCCTTCCATATAGGATAGGATGAACATTTGCAGGGAATTTGGTCCTAGTCTGAACTATGTAATGCAAAGGAGGGGAAGGAGCCATATACTTTTCCCCAGAACTTGGTGTTCATGGATATTGGGGACCAGCAGTGACAGCTGTTGTTGAGCTCTGTGAAAAGTGTCAGAGTCCATGCAGGGGCTCAGCAGAGGTCCTAACCTGTCACAGTGTGTCTGAGTTTCCTCAGGATTCCTGTCTGATATCTGACATCCAGGTACTTTCCACACATCAGCTTTATAGGAAAAAGGGCTGTGCTGCTGGGACTCATGGGGTGCTTCCTGGGAAGAGGATCCTCCGGGAGTCCAGGGCCCTGGAAAAGAGGATCCTGGGGAGAAGAGGCGAGGCAGAGCTGGGGGCCAACAATGGATATCTCTTTGAGGGCCAGGAGCAGAGTGGATGCTGTGGGAGATAAGAGCAGCCCCATCACACTGCAGCATGAAGACATCATCCCACTGCAGCACTGGTGCTGGGAGGCCAGGGAAGACTTAGTGTCCATTCATCTGATGCTAGAGTGGAATGTAGGAGCAGAGGGAAGAACTGTGCTCCAGAGAGCCCTGGAGCAGGTCACAGGGGTGAACTGGACCTGGCATTGGAAGACAAGGCCTGGGCCTCTGTGTGACTCAGCTAAGGGCACAGGGCGACTGGATTTGCCTGGGTAATAGAATCTTGGACCTTCTACAAGACCCAAGACAAAGTTTGGAGGGGAGAGCGAGAGAGAAGACTTCCTGCATTAGGTAGTAGGGTGGGGACGGGAAGGGAGGTGAGGAGAGCTCTGTGGAGGGCAGGCTTTGAATGAGTAGGCTGAGGGGCGTAGATAGGTATCTGCCACAGAAACCAGAGCACACAGGTTGAGAGATGCCCTTGTCCTTTTGGGAGATTTGACTCCAAAGGGAAAGCAAAAGTCACAGGAAAGTAAAAGGGAGGGGTCTGTCAGAGCAGAAGATCCAGGGTTCCTTGCTTTTGAGATGGAAGAGGTCTGGGTACCTGTAGTCCTTAAGTTTATAGTTTCCTATGGAGGGTGAGTGTTCTGAGGGCCTTTCTTTGGTGGTGTGAGAAGCAATTACTGTGGGAGGAGCAAGGGGAACAAAAGCTTAGAGAGTGAAAGGACTGGGAAAGCTTTGAAGGCTACAGAAGACAGAATCGAAGTTAGTTGGCAAGAGTGGCTGTGGTTTGGGCCTTTCTGGTAGGACACCCCTGGCCAGGAGAGTCTGGGCTGGAACAGAGAGTGGGGTAGAGGATCAGGCTGTTTGGTGAAGAGAAAGGTTGGCAAAGATTAGGAAAGGAAGCATCTGGTAAGTAGAGTGCATTTTGTTGATGCCAACTTGCTCAGCAGTGAGCGAGGGCGTTTTCAAGCTCTGCGAGCCAGAGAATCCCAGGGGAGCCAGTCGCCAAAGCATTATAGCTCGAATTGTTAGGTCTTTCCAGCTGAAGTTTTATTTCTAATACACGTTCACGGAATGTCAGATTTCAGACTTTAAAGATGCCCTTACCAGAATCTATGGAGTCGTCCCGAAGATCCAGTGTCTTCCATCCACACAGGTCAGACATCCCGTGTTTGGTTATTTGTTTTGTAATCGCTGTGGTGATTTCAGAGTGGCATTGTATTTGTGCACACATGTCTGTCCTTGCCCGTGTGTGGACAAGTGCTGTATCCACACAGGTGTGTATTATCTGCTTGTGTGCACACAAGTATATCTAGGTATGTATGTGTGTAGCCATGTGTTGTGTGTGAGCACAGTGTGTGTTTTGAAATAATCAGTATGGTTTTTTGAAACAATACTAGGCTAGGATTTATTTTCTTACCACCTTCTTCTAATAGCAATATGTCTGACCTAGAAGGGATGGTGTTATAGAGGGGTGGGAATATACTGTTAGAAAACGTCCGAGTTTTACCTTGTTAGTCTTTATCATTTTAATTGCACTTATCTGTCCAATCTATTGACAAAATCCTAGTTTCATTTTTTTAGCTGATAAAAATATTTTAGGAATAGGGTGCTGTGTACTTCTAAAAGCTGTTTATAGTCCCAATGTCTTGACATGTATGCAGTTGGGTCTGCATGGATCTTTGCATATATTTTTAAATTTTTTCCAAGCTAGGGGCCAGGGAGTTAGCTCAGTGGTTCCAGCGCCTGTCTTGCAAGCGCAAGGGCCCTGGTTCGATTCCCCGGTAACCACATAACAATACTGGGTGTGGAGACTCAACCCAGCAGCAACCAGTACCACATACCACAGTGCCGGGCGTGGTGGCTCATGCCTGTAATCCCAGCACTCGGGAGGCAGAGGCAGGAGGATTGTGATGTGAGTTGGAGGCTGAGCTCGGGGCCAGCCTGAACCACAAAAAGCGAGACCCTGTCTCAAAAAACCTAAAAAAAAAAAAAAAAAATTTTTTTCCAAGCTAATGGTACACCTTTTCACACAAGGCTGGGGAAAGAAGCATCTAGGGTACCTGGGGACCCAAGCCTCAGGCTGAGTCCCACTGCTTACAAGTCACTCACCTGGCTGCTGGGGCGCCTTTATGCTGGCCAGCTTTGTTCTGTTGGGAGAGGGAGTTTGTTTCCAGAGCCTGGAATCTTAGTTCTAGAAAGCCTGTGCTTTGTCATCTCTACTGTGTCATGATCCTGACACTGTGACATTCCAATTTCTGAATTTTTGAAGCATCTCTCACATTTGATTTTCAGGGTGAAAAGGTGCAAGAAATTAGTCAGATAGAGTTGTGCTTCACTAAGGAGGACTTCCATTTGCGGAACTGCACAGAGCCTGGGGAACAGTTGTCACCTAAGCGGGAAGTGTGGCTAACCAACATGGCCGCCACACAGTCAATGGTCTGTGAAGATGGCCCGATCTTCTACCGCCCTCCTGAAAAGACCAAGCATTAATGTCTACATTTTGGAAATAGTCTGTGTTCTACAAATTAAGAGGAATTCATCAATCAGCTCTTCCTAAAAACTGAATCCAAAGTCTTTAAAAAATGTTTTTTACATTTTTCTTCAGTGTCTGTAAATTGATTTTGTCCCCATCCAGTTAGTGACTGCTCCTCTGGGTTATACTTCCTGTAAATGTCTGACCTGTGGGTTAGTTTGTATCTGGCCTCACTCCCTGTCAGAGGTTCCCAGATTTGAACTACCGCTAAGTATTGAGAAATGTAAGTAGAGTCCAGGGCAGCACTGCACCCTCAGGTAGATGCAGCTTCCTCCTTGAAGAGTAACATGGCTTTGTGTCTGGACCTTCATAGTTGGGAGGCATGGCATGATGTAGCAGTGGTCTGGGTTGGTGAAAGGGGAGCCACCTCCGATGTGAGCTTTATCGCACCTGCCTTTTCCCATGTGCTCTTTTTGAGTGTTTTTTTTTTCCGTTTATTTTAATCGGGTTAATTATCTTATCTAATAGACATAATATGTACATGTGTTACACTAAGCGAAATACTTAATGCCCAAAACAACCATGTTTTATTTTGTTTTAAATCAGCTTTAAAAATAAGATTTTTAGACTGGCTCAAAATTAAAACTGTATTCCGTGATGTCTGTGGGAGACAGATCTGAAATGCCGTGATTCAGAGAGGCAAAGCGGCAGAGCAGACAAAGAGTCACCAGGCAAGCAAGCAGCTCTGAGTGACAGTGCTATGTCCTGAGCTCAACAGGACACCCAGTGCTTCCTCAGACAGATAGAAATGTGCCTTGTTGGGTTTGATCCAAAGCGGCCCTGCCCTTTTTCTCGGGTGAAGAGAGGAGCTGGCAGTTTATCCCAGAAACCGTGTCCTCACTCTGTCTCTGTCCCCTACATGGCCTTGTCCCTTTGCTCCCTCTTGGACCAGCACCCATTTCAGTGTGTCCCCTGGGCTGTGTGTGTTTCTTTTCTACAAGGACAGTGTGTGTTGGGATGTTGGTAGGAGGAACAAGGTGAAAACAGTAAGAAAAGAAGTTTGCCGCTGAATTGGCAGCCTCTTCCCCAGAGGGTCCTTCCGCACAGCACTACAGTCCTCAAGGGCATTTAAGTGATGACAGTTCTTTGAATTATCTAATAAACACTGCCTCAGGGCTGTGATTTCAAGGTCAGTCCTGGCAGAAGAACCCTGATTTGAATTTTACTTTACAGCCTTGGAAGGTTAAGGCAGGAAGAGTTTGAAATGCTTCTCCAATGTGGTCTAAAATCTACCATTGCCTCTCAGGTCATTATTTTTTGAAAATAAGGAATTTTGTCCTTTTAGTCTGAGCATTTCTTTGAGAACTGAGATTCAAACAGAGAGGTATCCTGGGAAGAGTTGTAGGCTGTAGAGTCAATGGAGTTCTCGTAGGAGGAGGAGCCCGTCAGCTCCTTACGGTGATGAGTAAAGTCTGAGTGGAGCACAGCAGTTCTCAGCATGATTGTATTTCTGTTCTGGGCATTTTCCAAATTCAGGTTGTTGGGAAACCACCCTGTTTGGGAATTGTAAGGTCAAAATTGACCAGGCCTTCCTGCCTGCGGATGGACTTTGGACTCAACTTTTGTCTTCATCTCTGGTAGCAACAGGGACTCAATGGTCCCACATGCTGTGATGCTTCAGGGCAGAACTGCACCGGATCTCCCCCTTCTCAAGGACTATTGCTGACACTTGCCTTGCCCCGAGGGATCCTCATCTACATAACTTCTCTAGGACTATTGTTGGTATGGCCCTGCCTTTCCGGGTATTTTGAAATGTAGATAATAAAAGGTGTGGTAGGCTGGGGTCCGGAGTCCTTGCCGCCCAGAGTAGCATGGATCAGACTCAAGCTCAGTTTTCTCTAAGTCTCATTTCTGCCTAATTATGAATTATTTTGCCATGTTCCATGAACTCACAGGACACTAGAACTTAAAGTTCTAGTTATATTCCCTTCCCCTGTTTACTACACAAGTCACTAAACCAACTCTGTCCACACTGTTTTTTAATTTTCAATTATTTATTTATTTATTGAGACAGGGTCTCGTTTTGTGGTTCAGGCTGGCCCTGAGCTCAGCCTCCAACTCACATCACAGCAGTCCTCCTGCCTCTGCCTCCCGAGTGCTGGGATTACAGGCGTGAGCCACCACGCCCGGCACTGTGGTATGTGGTACTGGTTGCTGCTGGGCGTGAATCTCCACACCCAGTACGGTATGTAGTTATCGGGGATGGAACTCAGCCCCTTGCACTTGCAAGACAGGCGCCGGAACCACTGAGCAAAATCCCCGGCCCCTGTCCACACTGTTTTTGCCATAAACGTGGCAGACGTGGTGAAGGCGGCCTCTGGAGGGTGAGAATCCATACTGGGTTTGAGATTTGTATTTGTAGTAGAAGAGCAGACTAAGGGTGGCAGGCTGGGTTTGCACTGTGGCCAGGGAGAGCTGAGGGAGCAGACAGGAGTGTTTGTCCCCATAGCAATGCAAAAAGGAAGAACATGGCCCTAGAGAAGGAGGGGCGTGTGCAGTTAGAAGTGTGAAAGTGCTACAAAAACACAAGTGAGGAAAGATTTGTGGACCCCTTAACTGTTTATACCTAGAGCCTTGGAAGACATGTGGCTCCTGCTTGGGGTATCCCTGAGAAAGCCGGCCTGGAGTCCAGCTAGCTAGTCATGGGCCACAGAGGCAGAGCTGCTATCACCATTGACTTTGTCTTACTCAGGACTGGATGTTTTGTCTTTTTGTCAAAATGCCTACTTGTTGGGCTGGGGAGTTAGCTCAGTGGTTCTGGCGCCTGTCTTGCAAGCGCAAGGATGCAGGTTCGATCCCCGGTAACCACATACCATACTGGGCGTGGAGACTTACGCCCAGCAGCAACCAGGACCACATACTACAGTGCCAGGCGTGGTGGTTCACGCCTGTAATCCCAGCATTCGGGTGGCAGAGGCAGGAGGATTGCTGTGATGTGAGTTGGAGGCTGAGCTCAGGGCCAGCCTGAACCACGAAAGCGAGACCCTGTCTCAAAAAAGCAACAAAAAAAAATGCCTACCTGTCACCAGAGGACATCACATCTACCCTCATTCCAGGACAAGCCTAGAGTGAACTCTCAGAGCTTTTTTTTTTTAACTGGGCCTTAAACATGACAAGTCCCTCTTAATTCATCATGTCTTCTCCATGAACTTAGCACAGAGCCTCAGGATTTCTTTCTGAGTTATCTATGGTCTCATGTCCTAAGCCTGCACATGAGCCCTAGGTGCGTCCTGTGCCACCCTCTGGAGATAGTACTGTCTGCTGGCGGGTGGTGTGGGGCCAGGGCCTTCAGCTCAGCTCCACTGACCACTTGGCACGCCAGCCAGTACTGCTCCATCAGCTGTGTCTCTGCTGGGGACAGTCTGGTGTACTAGATGCTGCTTGACCACCAGCTCCACTGCAAACGTTGAGAATCTTCTTGGACCTGCACCCAACAGAGTAGAGCTGCTTTGTGGCTGATCCTTCATGTACGCCAGCCCTCGTGTGAGCTCTGGGATTATAGCAGGGGCAGAAGGAAATGACCTTCCTTCTGTAGTTCAAGCTACCAGGGATGGTGACAGGCATTAAAAACAAATAAATAAAAATGGAATAAGTAGTTTATGTATGGGGGAAAATCTAGAGGAAGAAAAGAAAAGAGGTGGGAGTAGTAGAAAGTGATTTTGTAGAAATAAGGCAGTACACCTGGAAGATGGCGTAGGACCTCCATGTCCACCATCCAGCAAGAAACAGGACTGACCCAACTTGTGTTCCTTGAGCCCCCATTGCAGCGTTCAAGCCGTGTGAGCACTTTACCAAGCTTCCCTGAGTGCTGAGCAGATACAAGGATGAAAAGGAAAATGTGGCTATGGCCAGTGCTCATGGGAGATAGCAGGTATCAACTTCTTGCACACCCAAGGAAAGCTCACACATTGTTTCTTTAGTATTTGTGTGTGCTTCAGATCTGGAAGAAAATGTAATCTGTGGCCCAAGGTGACAGAATATTGAGCTGTTGGATGTTTTGGAGAATCCAGCTGTGTTGCTTGTATTCATTACTACAAAGGACAGAGAAACTCCGGTGGAGTGCAGCACATCACTTTTCTCCACCAGACTGAGCTCATGAAATTGTCAGGGTTAGATCCCACTTTTTTTTTTTAATTTTTTTTTTTTTTTTTTTAGTTTTTTGAGCCAGGATCTCTCAGGCTGGCCCTGAGCTCACTATGTAGCCCAGGTGAGCCTCGAACTCACAGCAGTCCTCCTGCCTCTGCCTCCTGAGTGCCCAGCATTGTGATATGTGGTACTGACTGCTGTTGGGTATGAGTCACCATGCCCAGTATTGTGGTATGTGGAACCAGGAACTGAACTTGGGACTTTGCACTCATCAGGCAGATGCAGGAACCTCTGAGCTAAGTCCCTGGCCTAGGATCCCATATTTTTAATTGATTTTTTTTGTATGAATAAGTTGATTCATTTCATAAGAGATGAGCTACATTGGGGCAGCAGCTATGATTTTTTTTCTATTCTAAGAAAAATCTTATACAAGTACTGAAAAATGCTGCAATTTAATGTAATTTTTGTGATAGAAAACCTGGGGGTTTTTGAGTGACTATAATGAGTCTTCCATTTAGACAAAAAGCACTGAATTAGCATCTCAGAATTAGATGACATTGGAAAGTTTGAAATAGATAAGGTTAAGGGCTGTCAAATTCTGTATTGAATTTAGGCTGATTGTTTTTAACATTCATGATGTAACACATTCATTATTCCTTTATTTCCAGAGCAGGACGTACCATCTGAGTCAGTTTCCCATTGCCAAGATAAGATACCTGACACTCTTGACTTAGAAGAGGTTTATTTAGCTCCAGCTTTCAGAGGCTGCTGTCCACCGTCACTGGCTCTAAGACAAGAACGGTGAGGAGCAGACTCACCTCACAGCAGCTGGGAAGCAGAGGGCAGAGAAAAGCGCCTACAAAAGATCATACCTTCCAAAGGCGCGCTCCCAGTGACCACCCCCACTGGGCCCCGCCTACCTCCACATTCGCTGTGATTATCAGTGGATTCTTCCCCTGTTCAGTACAGGAACCATTTACCTCTCTAGGGCTCTATCCAGTCAGACATTACAGGACCTTTAAGGTCTATCGCACTTTCATTTTCACAGTATGTGAAGTCCCTTCACATGCATGTTTATATTCTAGCATTCTTGCAGGAGTTGTTCAATGCATGCAGTGAGACCAAAGATATCGGGACACATGCCAGGTTATGTCAAGTGTGTTCCAAAAGCCGATGCTGAGATAATCCCACCCCAACTGCCTGCTGTGATTGTCCCTGAACAGGGCTAATGCAGGCTGCACTGCCTTGGGTATTTCCTCTCTCCTACCCTACAATGAGGTCCAGTTGACCATCAACCCCTAGGGAGCACAGTGTACCCTAGAAGATTTGAGGCTAGGGACCCAGGGTTCCCTCCCATGCAGAGTTGGAGCACCATTTTTCATTCCTTTATTGTGATACTATGATAACACCTTTTCAAATAGCTTGTTTTGCACCTCCTGCCTCCTGTGGATGACTGACTGCAGTTCCTGACCTTCGTGAAACATATCTGCCACCCCCAGAAGAAGCTGGAAGCCACCCCACTGGCAGCTGTAAGCATCGAAGCAGAAGAGAGGAAATGTTCAGGGAAGGCTGAGCGAGCAGGCAGTGTTCCCTCCTGAAAAGCAAGCAAGAGAGAAAATGACCTTGAGCTATGGGGAGAAATCATGCTGTTATATTTATTTGTACTACAAAGAGCTCAGTGCAGCAGAGCAAAGCTCTAGCATCATCTGCTCAGGTCCTAGACAAAATTCGCTGCAAGGGAATGAGGAGCGAAGCTGCTTTGCTTAGCATTGTCATTCCCCAGCATGTTGTTTTTGTTTGTTTGTTTGTTTTTGAGACAGGGCTTTGCTTTGTAGTACAGGGTGGCCCTCAACTCAGCCTTGAACGTAGCAATCCTCCTGCTTCTGCCTTCTGAGTGCTGGGACCAGAGGCCTGAGCCACCACGTCCAGCACGGTGCTATGTGGTATTGCTTGCTGGTAGGCGCCACTGCCATGTCTTTTATCTTCTGGGATCCTGACTGTTGGCTTTATTGTGCTTAGGAGAGTTGTGGGGTTTTTTTTGTTTTGTTTTGCTTTTAAATATATGCTAAGTACTTGGGCTTTCGGAACAGTGACCCAAGAGGAAATTTTTAAACTATTACATCTAAACTTACATTTTATGGAAGACCTATGTGACTCAATCAATAATAGTGTTGATAATAAGAGTACTCAAGACTATTTAAAAATTAACAATGCTAAGTCAGTTGTTGATTAGCACTGCAGAGTGATGATACATGGTGTCCCCAAGTTGATTGGACACTTTGGACGACAGAAAGAAAGGAGCTATTATCTTGCCTAGAATAGAATTGGAGAGACCATAGAGGCCTCTGCAGAGAGGGACATTTGGGACATTTGGCAAATAAAAGTCTATGGAAATCTCCTGCATTATGCACTTCATTTTATTCTCATTTCTACAGAAAAAATTAGAAGGTCCCATTTCAGTTTCCCTCAGGCAGGACAATAGGCATAAGTAAACAGAAGAGAGACAAGTGGGTTTATGCTTTTGTTTTGCTGCAAATTAAATGATGCTGCCAAGTTTCTCAAGTCAAACTCTCAAATTAACATTTGTAAAGTGTGGCCAGGTGGGAGTCTAGTTGGCTGCTATAACAGATGTACAGGACAAAGTGGATAGTTTAGAAGAAACAAACGTTTGTTTCTCATAATTGGGGAATGACAAAGCAGCAAACCCCACCCAGCACAGGACACTAACCTGATGAGAGGCCCCGATTCCTGGCCATCACCTCCCCAAAGCCCCACCTTCTCAAGATTGTGATTTCACCACATGCACTGCGGAAGGAGTACCCAAATATTCAGCCCATCTCAGCATACAACTCTGACTTCTGGCATAGGTCATGTTAGCTGTGGAACTCCATGCTGAATATGAACAGGTTTTGTAAACTGCAAAGTGAATGTACAGCTTGACTGTGTAGCTGGGATAGGTGTGCTAGGTATGCTTTTTGTTTATTAAACACTTATAGGGGATTCCTAGGGGTTCCATCTACCCAGCGTGGAATGCAGAAATAGAAAATTGTCTCTTTTCTTGAGGAGAATCATGCCCTAGGAGGGAAGATATGACAAATCAAAAATGCCTCACAGTCTTCCCATTCTTTTTTCCAGATGATGGAATCCTCATCGTCAAATGCTGTTTCTCTCACTGCTGCTGTCCTTAGCTCCTCCTCTTCCTGATTCTTGGCTGTCACCCTGTTCTGCCATGGCATTTCTGCCTTAGTGCTAGCTGATCATGGAGCGAACCCATTGAAAGCATTAGCTAAAATTAACCTGTCCACATTTAAATTATCTATGTATTCGGCATTTTGTCCCAGAGATAGGAAAATGAGTAATATAGAAAATTAGTAACAAGAATGGAGCTATTGCTGTGACTATACTGAACCAGGTGGCCTTTGGAACCAGTTTCTAGGAGCAGTTAGGAAAGCTTTGGAGATGGAAGCTAAAGAAGTCCTAGAATTCTGTAAGCAGAAGCTGCTGGGTGATTCTGATCAAAGTTCAGAAAACCAGAAATGGCTGGGGATTTAGCTCAGTGGTTTTGATGCTTCTCTCAGAAGTGCAATGTCCCAAGTTCAATCCCCAGTACCAAAAATAAAACAACAAAAACCCCTCAAACAACAGAGAGCCAGAATACTAATAGGAATGTAAAGCCTAAACACTTGGTTCATGAGGTTTCAGATGGGAAGAACTCTATTCAAAGCTGGCCTAGAACTCATGATGGTTTTATACTGAGAAAGAATTTGGTTACATTTTGTCCTGCCCTAAGATTTTTGTGTGAAGCTAATAAAGCTGGTGGTGGAAATTTCAAGGTAGGCCAAATTTAAGTCTGTGGGATGACCCCTGCTCATTCAGGGCCGTCAAGGTGTTAGTTTCCTAGGATTTATTTCACCATGCTGCGTCATCAAGGCACTTAGATGCCACTGTAGCCATGACACAGGGGGCCTGGCTACTTACTTCTTGAACTAGCAGCAGAACTTGAGGTCATCCACATGGTTCTGGTATTATGGACACGATACAAAAATTATGGTGTCATGGTGGCTTCCACCCGGATTCTGGAAGAAGGCATGGGAATTCAGGCACTGTGTTGCTGAGAAGGAAGTGTGTAAAGCTGTAAGAGTGAAGCTTAAAGTAGAATAGAGACCCTATAAAGTGAGAGATGCTATGAATGTGGAATCTGTGCAAAGGAAAACAGTAGTCCAAGAGAAAGGTCAAAGGGTTTAAGCCGGTAATGCCATAGCTTCCATATGATCTGGTCTAGTCACCTTCAAAAACATAGGAGACTGTTGAGGAATGTTTTACATCTAAACAATAACATTCCTCCCGTGGGCCCCAAAAGACTCATGTACAATTCTTTGTGCAACATGAATTCAACTTATCTCTAAGAGTTAGCAAAGGCTTCACTGTTTCCCCATTGCTGAAAAGTTCATGTCCAAAGTTTACACTGAGAGTCAAGGCAAACTTTTAGCTGTAAGCCCCTGTAATTTTTTTTTTTTTAACATTAAACACATCTAACACACAATGAGATAAACAGACCTATTCCAACCGGAAGGAACAAAGGAATAGAAAATAACTGACCCAAAGAAAAACCAAACTTCAGTATGGAAAATATTAAATCCTATGATTTCACATCCAGCACCTGGGCCAAGTTGTGGCAAGATGTGAGTACTAAAGGATTTGGATAGCCCTATCACTATAGATGGCATTTTACCATATATATCTGACATCTGAAATAATTCTTTGACAGAAATAGAGGCCAGAAATCTCTCTCCATACATACACTGAACACCTAGGTAACATTCCCTTTTCCAGTGTGGCACATATTTATGACCCAGCTATGCTTCTCCAAAGCAGAAGGACTCATACTTTCTTACTTTCTCCACATGTGCCCCATGCATTGCTCCCTAATCTTTAATCCATACACCAACTTTTGGAAGGATTTTTCTTTTTTCTTTTTTTTTGAGATAGAGTCTCACTTTGTAGTTCAGGCTAGTCCTGAACTCAGCCTCAAACCCAGCAGCAATCCTCGTGCCTCTGCCTCCCGAGTGCTGGGATTACAGATTTGAGCCACAAAGCCCATCATTGTGGTATGTGGTACTGACTGTTGGTGAGTTTAAGTCACTACGCCTCCAGCATTGTTGTATGTAATCATCCGGGATCAAACCCAGGCCCTTGCACTTGCAAGGCAGGCACCGGGACCACTGAGCTAAATCCCCAGCCTGGAAGGATTTTGGCTCCTTCCCTGTGTTTGGGGCTTTTATCATTACTTGGTCTTTATGCAGTTTATAGTTGAAGTGAGAGGAATCCTTTCTGTCAAATCCTGATGCTAGGGAAATTCACGGATTCCTGCTATAGATTGGATTCTGAATATCTGTCAAAGGCTCATGTACTGAAGACATGGTGTGTAGCATGACTCTATGAGTAGTGGTGGACACTTTAGGAGATGAGACCTAAAGAGAAGCCTGTAGATCAGTGGGGGAGTGCCCTGAAAAAGGGATTCTAGTACCCTGGCTCTCTTCTCTGTTTTTTTTACTTCCTGGTTACCATGAGGTGAGCAGTTTTTTTCTGCCATGCCTCCCACCATGATGCTGTGCCTTACCACATGACTTCAGAGCAGCAGGGCAAAATGACCATGAGCTGAATTCTCTACAACTTTGAGCAAAAATGTCTTTGTAAGTTGACCACCTGATGTGTTTGTCAAAATAACTGGAAGTTGGTTAATACCTTAACTTGTTGAATATAACACAAATACATTGATTTCCTATGCGGAAGATGGAAGTTTAGAGAAAGAAAGTTATCCCCTCAGGTCACAAGACAGTGACATAACGGAGTCAGGGCTCATGATATCAGTCTCTTCACTCCAAGGTAGGAGTGAAGTCTTTCACAGCTGTTCACATCTGATCATGCCCTGCTTCCTGAGTCATTTGCTGAAATGGTTCTCCCAACTTCTTCATTTTTTACCTTAGTTTGTGGGTATCCTGTCCACTGTGTTAACTCTTCTCTGGCTCAGTTGAATCTAATTTTATTTTTTAATCCTCTTAAAATTTTTGCTTAAGTTTATGTAGTAATCAACATTTCTGTCTTCTCAATGGCAACATTTTTATTCTTAGCCTGGTCCCTTTAAGCAGCTTGTTTAGAGTCCTACTCTCTAAATCACAATTGCCTCCTAACTTCTAATTTTAGCTCAGATGGTAATAGCTAAGCTGCAGTCAAGAGTACAACCCAAAAAAAGTCTATGATCAATTACAATTTCTCAATTTTTGAAAATAATTTTTGGACAGATGGTTCTGTAAAACAGTAGAAAACAAAAATAATGTTACAAATATGTAAAAGACTATGGATAATGCTTACATTGCATGTTTTAAATGATTATTATTCGAAATAAGGGGAAAGGTAGAAGTTTTTGTTCTAAGAAAAAAGGATAGGGGAGATTTCATAAACATGTTTATGCTAATGACATGTTGATTTATCTATTAAAAATCTTATATTGTACATAAGTTACTAAAAACCAACTGTTGTTAACCTTTACAACTAGTTTAAGATATTAATTGCAGTCATAAAATTTTATGTGGACATATGGTTTAGTCTATTTCTTTGAAATGTATTCTTTTTTTTTTTTAAGGTTTTTTTTGGAGACAGGGTCTCGCTTTGTGGTTCAGGCTGGCCCTGAGCTCAGCTTCAAACTCACATCACAATCCTCCTGCCTCTGCCTCCCGAGTGCTGGGATTACAGGCGTGAGCCACCATGCCCGGCACTGTGGTATGTGGTACTGGTTGCTGCTGGGTGTGGGTCTCCACACCCTGTATTGTTACGTGGTTATCGGGGAATCGAACCCGGGTCCTTGCGCTTGTGAAACAGGCGCGGGAACCACTGAGCTAACTCCCCGGCCCTGAAATGTATTCTTTTTATGCTTATACATTTATTCTTTAGCCAAATTACTTAAATATTCATTTATACTTTCACATTTTATGATAAAGATTTTAATTATTGGAAACAAATTTTTTAATAATTTAGAAAGGAGACATTAAAATAGTTTTATATCCTGTTGTCAGTTTCCCCACAATGTCTTTCAATAATTGTCCTCTTGTGATTGGTGTTAGTTCTTTTCCTGAGATGTTCTAAATCCATATATACTTACTTTAAATAATAACTGGTTCCATTGACTTATGTGTATATTTTTAGCATAAATCATACATTTTATAGTCTATATTATTCTTATTCCTACTTTTGGGGGGGATTTAGTTTTATTCTTCTGTTAATTTTCTTACTATAAATTCCAGTTGTGTTTTGACTATATTCATGATAAAATTAAAAATGTTTAGAGTACTTATGTTTATACTTTTAAATTTTTCTAGCCAGGCAAATGCCACATAATTTACTTAAGGTGCATAAATGAATCTTGTGCTGCACTCATGCAGAGTTCACCTGGACAGCTCCAAATGGAAAGTATGTTTGAATTGGGAAGATATTTCAGGCCGCTTTTAAACTTACAGACGCTAAGCTCATTTTTTCTATTTGTAAAATACTTTAAAAATATCATTGTTCTATGTAGCAAGAGGTATAACAATATTCCTACCCTTTACTGAGTAAGCTCATATTTAGGTATTTTCTATAAGTGTAGAGTGAAAACTTCAGATACAGAAGTGTTTATTGAAAAAAAAAGTGTTTATCTGTGGGGAAATAGTCCATAGATTAAGATGTATGTACAAAATAGAATATGGTATAGAAATTTAAAGTAATTTTGAAGATTGTAAAAGTATTAGAAAACATTTTAAATAGACTACCATTTAAAAGATGAAGCATATCTTAAAGTAGAAAAATTTTTAAAATGCTGTATCTACATGATGGTAAGATTGCCTGTTCTCTGGTTCCTGGTGCTTCCACTCCCCAACTGCCTCCTGCCATGATCTCCTCCTGGCTGTCCCACACTTGGCGAGTGTAGCCCCTCCAAATCTTGGCTGCCCCTACTTGTACTTCTCTACCCCATGCAGTCAACTCAGGTGAAGTGCACTTGCCAGCTCTGAGATTCCCTTTACCTTTTCTTCTCTGTAAGAATGTCTTGGGCTACTTGAGCTAAAGTTTCCTCACTAAGCCTTCTTGTCTACTGTCTTGTTGTCATAAGTCATGCCATCTAGTGCTGATTTTTTTTATCATTGGTCTCTTCTGACTGAATGGAACCTGAACAGGAATTTTTGTCTGTTTTGCTCAGATTTTTATACACAGACCATATGTGTGGAAATCTGGGCATATGAATGATCTGTGAAAATGAAGGGGCCTAAAAAGTTAAAATGAAGCTGTGGTCCAAAGGGTTTATTTTGGCTACAATCGCATGTCAATACTTTAAAAAGGCCAATAGTTAAGAAAAACATGCAGTGGAGGGACGGAAGCTAGCATTGTGATGACAGTTTTTGTGTGCAATCTGAGAAAAGGCAGCATGGAAATGCTCCCCTTGTGTAAGATTAAGAGTAAGTTTCAACATTTGAATAATTGAGATGGCCAAAGATGTAGCTCAGTGGCATCTGATAAGTGCAAGGTTATAAGTCTGGTCCCTGGTGCAAAACAACAAAACAAAACAAAAAAGAAAGTAGAAAATAAAATTGAATAGTTGGAAAAGCCATCATCAAGTCCCCCTATCCTCACTCTGGCTTCAGATGGAGTGGGCTCTGGCCTAGCGGGAGTCAAAGTTCCCCCTTGATATGATACTAGTCTAGTGCAAGTTCATATATATTCATGAATCCCAGCGCCAGGGACATTGAGTTGATAAAAGTTAACACAGAAGAGGAGATGAGGTTGTGTACCCTAAGTCTTCCTGCTTATGTGACTCACTTTGTCTCAGTAGTGACCAATCTCTGACTTCTTCCTTCCTCTATGTTCCTCATCCCAACCATTTCCCTCATATCTAGTCTTCCACATAGCCAGTGACACATGATCTAGAGATTGAAATTACCTATGCATATGTGTATATATGTCACTTTCTTGTCTCCTAGCTTTTCAACTTTCATTTTGAATTTATTTAAGCGTGAGAGGTTTTTTTACCGCTTATGCAGAGAAACTTGCAGAAGCTCCAATCAAAAAATATCTGTTTTTACTGAAGAAAAACATTTCAGCTGGCAGAAGTGCCATCTAGGATGCTGCAGTAATTAGCCATGAGGAAGATAAAACACACTCAAAACATGAGACAAAGGCTGTTTTTAAAGAAAATGAAGCCAGATTTTTTAAAAAGCTGGATTAAATAAACACATTGGAGGCTATTCATTTTGTTTTAAATAGCTGAAGATTCAGTATTTTTATGTTAAGGAAATTCAGGTCTATGAAACACACAGTGAAGTTTAATCACTGGCAGAAAGCGAGAATGTTCCTGAACCAACATTCACCACTCCAAGTAGGTCAGCTTTCTGGACCAGGACAGTGGAAAGGCAAGATGTCCATTTGAATAAACATCAACTTTAATACATTTTGGATACTACATGCTGGGAATCAAATAGCTGGAAAGAGCTGAAAGAAGTAATTTTCCTTCATTATCAAGAATGTTTAAGCTCGTCCAGCTCCACAGATAATTTTGCTATCCTAGAAGCTCACCCCCAAGAGAACTACTCAAAGTTTATCTAACTAAAGAATTATTCAGACACCAGCACCACTCCCAAACAGCAGAAACATAGAACTTAAGGCAACTTGCTTCCATCGATATAAAGCACCATTCAGAAGCTACCTGATTAGCTGCAGCTGGGCTTTGTAGACTTGAAGGGCAGGGTCAGAGAAGCTGGGAGATGGTGATTGGCTGAAGCTGGGTTTCTGTGATTTGCAGAGACTTATTCTTGTTTCAAGAACACTTTCTTGGTGGGGTAGTGCTTAATTTACTTGTTAGGAAAGGTTGCAGCTAGCTGTGTAGAGAGATAATCTTAGGCCAAATATAATTTAACCCCACACCAGGAAGCCTGAGTATTGTATGATCGCTACAAGGCATGGTGACCTCTGGTCCACCCACCAGAGGTGAAACCTAAGCTTTCTTTCCTGTGGAAAGAAAAATCAGCCAATAAGTGCATATGTACAGAAAGTGCTAACTTCCCTCTTTTAAAGAAAATTAATTGGAGAAGAGTTCAGACCATCCTAGACTCCCAGAGAGCTTTGTGGGGTTCTGGATGGCTGTGCATCTGCCTCTCCCCATGGAGGACAGCTGCTGCTTTGGCCTGATTCCTGCCTCTAGGGGCAGGGACCCAACACAGGTAGGAATAGATGTCAGTCACAATGGCCACAGGCAAACCCCTGGGGTGGGAGATTGCCACCGACTTCTGATCTGGGATAGTTGTCTTCCTTGGCACTTGCCTGCTCTGGGAGCATCAAGACAGCTCCACTTGCCATGCGTGGGGCCACAGTCATGTGTTGTGGAGAGGGATCCTTTACGGAGTTGGTGGGTGCCCAGACTTCCTCACCAAGACATACAATCTATTAGGTAGTAGTAAGTTCGATTTAGGGATGTACTGTTGTTATCAATGAGGTCATAGTTAAGGTTAGGGTTTGGGCTAGGGATAGACAGGGTTTGGGTTAGGGTTAGAGTTGGGATTATGGTTAGGTGTAGGGGTGAGTATAGGACTACTTCTGAGGCTATATCAAGGTTTCAGTTGAGGTCTAAGTTTAAGGTTATGGTAAAGGTTAGGCTAAGATTATGGTTAGGGTTAGTGCAGGG
>PVIR01013174.1:0-43011 GCA_004026965.1 Petromus typicus
CCGGTAACCACATAACAATACTGGGTGTGGAGACCCACACCCAGCAGCAACCAGTACCACATACCACAGTGCCGGGCGTGGTGGCTCACGCCTGTAATCCCAGCACTCGGGAGGCAGAGGCAGGAGGATTGTGATGTGAGTTTGAGGCTGAGCTGAGGGCCAGCCTGAACCACAAAAGTGAGACCCTGTCTCAAAAAAACCTAAAAAAAAATTAAAAAAAAAAAAAGTGTAAGCACACAAACATACACATACACATCCATCCCCCTATGTACATTTTATATTAAAATGTGTTTTATTTCAAAGAACTCTTGATGTTTTCTATTCGATTTCATTGTTTCCAGTCTGCTATTATGATCTGTCTCACTGATTTCATAGCACATAATGAGTGTTCCGAAAAACACAGGCCTAGCTGAGGTAAGGACTAGAGTAGGGGACATGGAGTTAGAACTTTGGTGAGTTCTTACTTATGGGTTCAATGAAGAAAATGCTGGGTTGTTCTAACCAGTCAAGAAACTTCAGGTGAGGTAGCTGGCTGAGAAGTCTGCCAGAGCCACGAGAATTAGGTGAAAGTAAAGACCTGTCCCAAGACACTGGAGACCTGTCAACTGATTAATTAATCTTGATGTCGTGGTAGAATTTTCACAGAAGCCTGTCTGATTTAGAGAACTTGGTGGGGGTGGTGACAGAAGGACAATGATGGATGCTGTCACAGAATAATGCTGCAGACAGAGGGCCTTGGAAGACACTATCTTGCTGCCTGGTTGTAATCTTTGTATCCCTTACAGAGGAAGTATTTCTGAGGTAGGAACTTAGCTCTTCTTTGCTCAAAATGCTGGAAGGACTTCCTGTGATGCTGAGAATGAAGGCAAAAGTCCTTGCTGTGGGCCATGAGCTCTTGCCTGTGTGTACTCTGCCTCTCTCTGACTGCTCTCCTGCCCGCTGCCCTGGCCTCCAGCTCGTGGGACACTTTCTAACATTAACCCAGTGATGGTGAACTTTGTAGAGACTGAGTGCCTAAATTGCAACCCCAAACCCACTTATCTACTGCAAAATGTCAACACTGCAATTAAACCTGAATACTGAGGTTATTAGGAAAAATAACATGTATCAGTGCCGCAGGTTCGCCACCACTGCAACCTTTTCTCAGGGTTCTTTCATACTTTTCCTTTTTCCACATCCAGCTTAGTATTTCCTCCCTCACAAAGCCCTTCCTGACCTCCAGATGAGACTAGCCCTCCCAATCAGGCTGTCCATGCAAAGCAAACCAATCATTTGTACAAGCAAGTGTCTAGTGACATCCTCTACTAGATTGTGAGTTCTACAAAAGCAAGAACCATGTCAGATCAAGGAATAGTCTGGTGGTGTGCATCTGCAGTCCAAGCTACTCAGGAGACAGACAAGATCACTTGTGTCCAGGAACTTGAGGCTAACCTGAGCAACATAAGGAGACCCCATCTCTAAATCAGTCAATCTGTCATTCAGTCAGTCAGCTCTACCACTTTACCAGGGATCTACACTCAGTTTTCTTTGAGAATTCGTAGGATATTTCTTAAACATAGGCTCATGTTAACTTTTTCATTGATAATAGTTATAATTGCTTTCTCTCTCTTCCTTAATCAAGCCTGTGATGAGTTTATATATTTCACATTTTTTCTTTCAAAGAACCAGCTTTGGGTTTTAACTATTCCTGCTACTATTTCTAGCCACACTGCCACATCTTCTTATAAATTCAAAAGTATTTAAAAAAATTAGAGTCTTAAGGTTTTTAGATGTGCAATTATCTGTACCTTTTGTCTCTTCCTTTTCAGTATCCATATTTTCTATTTCATTTCCATGCCTTTTTGCTTTACTTTAGTCTCTAAAAGTGTTAACAATAGTGGTGACAAGCCTCTCTGGTTCCTGAGTTTGGTGGAAATGGCTGTAGCACTGTAGCACTTTTCCACTTCATATACCCTTTGCTCTGTTCTGAGTAGCTGGCATATACAGTCCTCGAAGGGCCAGTAAGGTTGTGTATTAGCTTTCTGATGCTTTGGGAAAGTACCAGAGAAAAACAATTTAAAAGAAAAGGTCTATTGGATGATGGCTTCACAAGTTTGCATCGGTGGTCCCTTGGCCCCATCACTTTAGATCTGAGGTGATACTGAACATCACGGTGGGCAGTGTGCTGAGAAAAAACTGCTGACATCTTGACTACCCAAGGAGAAAGGAGAGAGAGACAGAGGGAGAGAGAGAGAGACAGAGAGAGAGAGAGAGAGGCAGAGAGAGAGAGAGAGAGGCAGAGAGAGAGAGAGACAAATGACAGGGTCCCAAGATGGCCTTCAAGGGCCCCTGTTTCTCTATTCCCCTAACTGTATTCCCTAAAGTCAGCACCCCTCCAGTGGCGCCTCAGGGTGGTGACCACATGGGCTTTGGGGGACAGTTCATATCCAAACCCTAACAAGTTGGATATAAAAAGGGAGTGTCTGGGAGCTAAGTGGAGAAAAACCATTTCAAGAAGGAATGAAAGAGTGATGATATACATAAAAATGTTGAATGAGTCAATTAAGAGAAAGCCCAAGAACGGATCATTAGATTTAAAAGTGTGGTGGTCTGGTTACCTGGAGAAGGGCGGTCACCATGAAGTTGAGGCTGGAGTGAGTTCCAAAGACATGGGAGGAGAGGACAGGGAGAAGAGGCGAGTTTTATTTTGCCAGATGGAGAAGAGAGGGGTCAGAGTCTCTTTAGATTTATTTTCCTGAAGGTGAGAGACATGAAACTAGTTTTGAAAGCCACTGCTGACCCAGGGCCTTGCGCACACTCCATATTCTTGCCCTACTGCTGAGCTATACCCCTAGCTCCAAGCAGGTACTGTTTATTTATAGTAAGACAAAGGAAGTCAGAATGTGACAAATAGGGACAGCTATTAGTAAGTAGGCCACTATCATCACCTATTGCTTGCTTTTCTCAGTGTACCTCTTTCTAGGAGAGTCTAGTGTAGGTACAGGTTTAGAGTCACCAGGCTACAGCTAGAACCACGCAACCAAAAAGGCATGTAGCTTCCTTCCCTACCCTAGGTCTCGGTCTGCACTGTGGATCTCATCGCCTTGCTCTGGACGAAAGGTAGTTCCAGAGGCCTGAAGTGATACAAAGAAGTGACTGGTTTCTAGGCCTTAGATCTTTTTCCTACTCAGACAGGTAAGAAAAAGAGAGAAAGAGGGAGAGACAGGGAAACACAGAGAGAGAGAGAGAGAGAGACAGACAGACAGACAGACAGAGAAGACAGATGAGCATGGGACTGCTCCCAAGAGGAAGAAAAGGTACACGGGCTGATTTCTGTGCCCCTGCAGGCCTCACCATCTACAAGTCAAGGTCAGTTGGTTCCTCAAACACAACCCATCTTCAGCCCTGGAGAGAACTTGCCCTCAGGGATACCAACTCTCTCCCTCGGAGTAGGAGTGGAGTGGAGAAGAGTGCTTGGTAATCTAGGTTGCCGTCCCTCCACCTCCAGACCTGAGGCAACGCTGGGTGTCATGAGATGAGCTGGCAGGCATGGCACTTTCCTGACGCATGCATCTTCTTCTCTGTGGCCACCTCCACATTCTCCAGGGCCACCATGGGGGTCGACATCCTTGGTCTGGCCACTGAGCCTCAGCTGTAGTGTCAAGTTAGGAGCAGTCTGGAAAGATTGGCACATTTTCCCGAAAGAAGAAGAGGTGAGGGGAGGGAAGGAAGAAAAAAAAGGGAAAGAGAAAAAAAAAATGACCACATACGCTTCCCACAACCTGAGTTCTGTGCCGATACTTTCTACCTACCAACACCTACTTCAGCCAGCTTCTTTAGGACTCCTCCCCGTGGAGTAAAAATAAGGACTAGCTTGTTTTTCAATAGCAGCACCCACAGGAGAAGGAGACCAGAGACAGACTGTGATGGAGAACGCCCAGGTAAATACCCTGTTCCTGTTCATAACCCTGGCATCACGCAGAAATGGACTCCTGATATTAAAATGCATATTTCATCTTCTCTTGCCCCACAATTTGGAAGCACGCCATCTACTATGCATGAGCCATTCATTCACCATTATCACACAGAAAATCACATTTCCCCCACTGCCGAAAGGAAGAGAGATTATTTCACATGCACACGTTTCCAGCCCCCAAACACTGAGCCGAAACATCGGACTCTGAGCTTTGCTGGGTTTGGCCCAGGTCAGCCTCTTCGTTGTGAGCCGCCTCTGACACTGGCGTGCTGTGACGGGACACTTGCCTGCTCGTGCTATTTGGATAAAAGGAACATCTTTGGAACTCTTCTTCCTTCCCAGAGACGTTATAAAATTGAATAAATCAACACAGAACATTTCATATTTATGCAGTCTTGCTGAATTGCTAATACTTATTTGTAATGAAAATTAAGCAAGAAAAATGTTCAAGTGCTCTCCTTGGCGAAGGCACCCTGAAATGTCTTCCCGACCACGTGCAGTCCTTTGCTGGTTGCACGCTGTCCTATCAATTCTTCTAGGTTAATAAAGGCCCAGACAGCTGCTGTCTCCGAGCACATAACCCTAAACCTCTTATGTACCTGGAGACATATGGCTAATGGCAAATGTATCTGCATCATAATTCCAGCGCACATCTACTACATTTCGTGTGACCGTTGCACGGCTGACCACTAATGCATATTCCAATATGATTCTATAATTTTTGATTTTTATGGTTTTGTCCATGTTACAATTAGCACAGTTATATGACTCACGGATTAATTCCTTTAACAATTATCGAGAACCCACTAAGCACCTAAAATTATACGAGGGTCTGGAGGAGGAGGAAGAAGAAAAAACTGTCTTTTCTGGCGGACCCCAAGAAGCGTCCAAGCGCCGTTCTCACTTTGCCTTGGTGGGGATAAGGGGCCGCTTACAGGCAGTGAAAGCCACGAGTGGCCTCACTGTACAACACTTAGGATCTAATGTTTCTCTCGGCCTGGAAAGGCAGTTCCCCGCCATTCCCACAGGCGCAAGCGTCGGTTCGGTGCGCACTTCGGGCCGGCGAGAGGAGCGGCGCCCGTCAGTTGTTACTGAAGTTGCGGCTCGGCGGCCGCTCCGCTGCCTCTCGGCCCCGAGGCGCCGGCTCCCAGCGTTAGCTGTGCCCAGCGGCTCTGCGCGGCGCGGCGCGGGCTCCAGTTCGCAGCCCGGGCGCCCGCCGTGAGCCCGCGGCCGCTCCCGCCGCGCGCACCTGCGCCCCGCGCCCCTGGACCCCGCCGGGGTCACCTGGAGTCCCGCGACGCTCCCGGCTGCAGTCGCCCGGTTCCCGCCGGCTCCCCGCGCCCTCTCGCGGGCCGCCCGTCCCCTCGGCCTCCCTTCGCTCCCCAGGTGGGGCTGAGCGAGCCCTTCGGGGGCCCAGCGAGGACGGGCTTTGAGGGGACCGCAGAGCCGCGAGCGAGCGCCGGGCGCCAGGGCCGGGCTGCCCCGGGACGGGCTCGCGCAGGTGAGAGCCCGGGAGCGGCGGGACCGCGCCGGCCGCCGCGGCTGCGGAGGGAGGAGGAGGGGAACGAGGAGGCGGGAGGAGGGGGCGCTGGCCGCGCCGCCCTGGGGACCCGGCGAGGCTCGCGCGCCGCCGCCGCAGCAGGTGGGGGGCCGGCGGGCCGGGCCGGGCCGGGGCGGGGCGGGGCGGGCGGGGCGGAGCCGCGGCGGCGGCCTCCGGTGGGGACCGGCCGAGCCGAGCCGGAGCCGAGCGGAGCGGAGCGCGCCGCGGGCCGGAGTCGGGCGCCGGGAGCTCGCCGCGCGCCGGGGCTGGACCGGCCTGGCCGAGCGCGCCGCGCCGGCCGCAGACAAAGGCGCCGCGCTCGGCGCTGCCCGGGTGAGTGGCTCCCCCTTGGCTGCTTCCCCTCGCGCCGCCTGCGCCCCTCGGAGTTCCCGGCGCCGGAGGAGATGGGGCGCGGGCGAGAGGAGACTTCCCCGCTGCCCGCACCCGCCGCGCCGTCACCCGAGGACCCAGCTAGTGACTTTGCGCGCGGGGGCTCCCCCGCCGGACCCGCCCGGCCGCCCTCGGTGACCTCTTGGCGCGCCCTGGCCGTTCCCCGTCGCCTGCCTGGCTCCGAGAGCTGCCACTGGGTTTCCCCCGGGGGTGCATGGGGGGTACGAGGGACCCAGCGGCCCGAGGAGACCCACCCTTGGGTCCGGTCCCCGCGTCCGGGGTGGCCGAGGGGCGGTTCTCTGCGAATTCAAATTTCGGCCTCGGTCGTGGGGTCCGCTCAGTCCTTGTCCTCTGCGAGGGTTAACGTAGCGCCCTCTCGCTGCCACACCCGCCCCCGGGGTCCGCTCTCGGCCAGGCCGGGAGGCAGAGGGAGCCCCGCCGGTTCGCCCGGCTCGGCGATCCGGAGCCCGAACTGCCGGGAGGGCGGCGGAGCGGACAGCGGCCGGGGTCGGCATCCCAGCTCGTCCCGGCCGCCTCGCCTGTCCCTTGCAGGACTGCTCTCCATCAGAAAGGCAGTCCGGAGCCCGGCTGGCTTTTGCTTTTGTTCTGCCCGCTACTCTCAGGAATCTGAAAAGCCCGGGTGGGCAGATGCCCGGCAGGGGGCTGTGGTGGGAGTGCCAGGTGCGGCCCCGGGGTGACAGTTGGAGGCGGTGTCTCCTGGCCCGAGGTTGGGGACAGATTCCGATCCCTAACGATGCCCGGGAGCCGGGGACGGGGGCCGCGTCCCGAACGAGCGCTGTGCCGCCGCCGCCGCGCTCGCTGTCACGCGCCTCGCCAGCTCGCTCCCAGGCGCTTCCTTGAGATGCGCATTTCCATTCATGATCTGTGCCTGGGATTGGATTAATGTCACCTCTGCCGCGTTCACTAAAGACAGAGTGTCTGCTACTTTTGTATTTCACAGCCTTTGGCTGAGGACCTACTATGTGCAAGGCAGATATGGTCGTAAGATCAGGTTCATTTAAAAGATTTAATGACTACCTACTATGTGCGGCCTGACGTGCTGTGGTGTTCTCTGTTCAGTACTTACTGAGTACTTACTGTGTTCAAGGCAGCTGTGCTGTGGCCGTACTGTAATTTACTGAACAGCTATTAAGTAAAAGGTGGCTCCTCCTCTATCTTCTTCCTCTTCTTCCTCTTCCTTCCCTCCTTCTCCCCCTCTTCTCCACTTCCTCCTCTTTTTCTTCTTTTACTGAGGGTTTGCCCAGTGAAGTTTGGGGGACACGTGGTGACCAAGGGGGAGAGAATAACATCTTCTGACTTTTAAGTCTTCAGTTTCTTGAGTAAAGGCATTTTAACCTTCTGGGCTGCTGATGGTGTGCTGAGCTGGTCTTCTGCACTTCAGGGTAACTTTGGTGCCTGAAGGTTTGTTAGACACCAGGAGAGCAAAATAATATAACGTCCTGCTCTGAGACCTCTTTCCAAGTCGATTTCTTTAAATAATAAACAAACAAACAACTGCATAAAAGAGGCTCCTTTCTACAAAGCTCTGTGCTAGTTATCAGAAGGAATGGACAAAGGTTCATCAGTCAGATCACTGATGCTCAAAGGATGGGGCGTGTGTGGTGAGGACAGGAAGACGGACAGTGACCTGAATCAACCAGAGGGAATGGGAGAGGAAAGCATGAGAATGGGGCCGGATGGACCTTCTGCTCCAGCTCCACACCCACCCCAGTGGTGGGCTGTGAATGGCTTTAAATCCCATGGCTGCTCAAGGCCAGGGAGTTAGGGCCCTGTCAGAAGGTTTGAGAGTCTTTCTGCTAAGATATCTGAGGGATCCATTATTCTGATTGTCCTGGGATCTCAAGACGGAATAATCAGACGGGTGAGAAAACTGGATTCTCAATCTATTGGCAAATATTTGAATGCTTGCAATGTTAATATAAGGGAATAGCACATTTTGAGGGAATACAGTCTAAGCCATAGTATTTGTCCTAAATGATCTAACAGAGTTCTTGAGAGAAACTCATAAAATGACAGCTTGGGCAGCATATATGAAAAGCCAGGAGCAAATGCCTTTGAAAAGTGAACATCAGAAAAAAACTTCTGACCTCACGGAACTTGCTTTTCTTTCATCAGACCTGAGAAATGTCTCAGCACCTTGTATGTTTATCTTCTTACGTTGGCCTGTAGCAATCTCTGGTAAGAACTTTATCCTAACTCCTTAGTATAGTGAACTTTTTCTTCGTAAATTACTTCTGATCTCCTTTTAAATTCTTTTAAAACTACATGATATTAATTTTGTTTGAAAGCCCCCCCCCAGTCTTTTCTAGAAATAGGCCTATTGTGAAACATAGCTAGAAAATATGATAAATGCCACATAAATATACTTGAGATTATGTATTTACTAATGAGAGAAGAGGAGAAAAGTCAAAAGAGAACAGCACTAGGAGTTGACAGAGAAAACATAAACTGGTTTTGCAGGATGAAATAGGATTCCAGAGGCAAAGAAGACAAACAAAGACTTCATCCCAAACTGAGGAAGACAGCGTTAGCAGAGGTGTCAAGGAAAGCCAGCCATCTTTACAACCTTGAGAGGCAGACAGATCTTCCCCTGGAATGGTTTCCATGCCCTCAACAGAGCAGCCTGCAAGATCAGTTTACTGTGTCAGAGATGTGGTGGGCGGCTGAGGGACATCACAGTGAGTGAGGACCCTTGACTCCTCTCTCAGCAGCCAGAGTCGCCTTGCATTGCCGCCGGTCTTTCAAGCATTCTGGGAGTGTGTCCACCGGAGCTGAGCTTGACTGTGATACTCATGGTCCGCAAGGTGACTTTTTCTCTCTGTGTCTGTCCCTCTTTGAAGGATTGTACAGAGAGAGTCTTGAGTGTAGGTGATACTCCTTTCAGCGTGTCCTACTGCCTGTTTCTTTCCCTTCTCCTGCCCTTTTCAGGGCCTGCTATCCTGTTCTCTTCACCATCTCTGCTGTTCTGAGCTTTTCACTGTATAAGAACTAGTCTCAGGAGAAAAACAATCTGTCATTTGTCACTGCCTCTTACATACGAATGTAGATCACTGCTCTCTCTTGCAGGGGTCTTTGTGCTTTAAGCTTGTCGTGGGGTGAAAGGCTGTGTCTGCTGTGAGAGAAATCGAGTATAGACAGAAGAGTGGGGGCAGCTGGGAGAGCCAGGTGCCTTCCCTGGTGGCCCTGAAATGCTTTTTAGGAAAAAGACCAAATGACTGTGAGTTGGAAGGGTCTTGTGAGGATGGGATGAAAGGCTCTGAGTAAGCTTCATTGACTTCATGGTGAAGCTGCCTCTGAGGAACATTTGAGAAGTGATTGAACAGATGTGTCTGCAAGAAAAGGCTACTAGAAACTGACCAAAGAGTCACAGGATCTCAGAGAACCTTCTTAGAGTGTTGATTTAAACCAAAAGCATGGATCGCAATGGAATGTTAACCGCAGGGTGATCTGTCCTTCTGTCAATATCTGCTCCCAGAAGTAAGAACTTCCATATCTTCAGCAACTCCAGGCTAGCATTAGCAGCATCTTTGAAGGAGGGAAAGAAGGCAAAGGTAGTTCAAGGTCGGCACCTGGCTTTGAGTTCCGTTAGTGGATAAAAGTAACTCGTGGCACGTTGTAGTGAAGTTGGGCAGTGCCCAAGTTACCACTTTGCAGATTGAGGGAACTTGTTATCAGATCACTTGAGTGGGAATTGAAATTTCACTGATTCAAACTTTTCTTTTGGAATATGCAAGCCTGGGATTAAACTTTACCTTGAATCAAAAGGCCAGGCAGGAAATGTGTGTCTTCCCTATTTGGAAGGGCAAGTGAGTTAAGCACTTTAAAATAATACAAATTTAAGGGAACTCTAATTCAGACTTTCCATCACTTCATTCATTAGTTAACTATCTTTTTCCTTAGTGTAGATCAACCTCATTGCGCAGGGAAGTGTTAGAATTGTTTTAGTATATTAATGCACCTGGCTCTGTGTGGGGCTGATCTGTCAAGATATTAATGTCTAGATTAATAAAATAGAAAGACTGTGAAATTTTGCTGTAAGAGACATTGTAATAGCCTTTTAATTAATTACATATATATATATATATATATATATTTTTTTTTTTTTTTTTGAGACAGGGTCTCACTATGTAGTTCAGGCTGGCCTTAAACTCAGTAATCCTCCTGACTCAGCCTCCTGGGTGCTGTTACTACATGTGTGTGCCATACAGAACTTTCTTTCTATATTTAAACTGATTTGACTTGTGTAAACATTTTCAAGAGTTAAGTTCTGTTTGGGGATTTTTTTTTTTTTTAATTGAATCTGTGCACCTTCACAAAGAATAGACCTGAAAAAGATTTCACCGGGCCTTGACCAGATCACTTTATCCACTGAATAAATGAGGAAACTGAGGCTGAGAGTGTTAGATGACTTGCGACAGCTGCACAAAGGTCAGCGGGTGGCTGGGGCTAGGGACCAGACGTTTGCCCAATCCCCTGCGACTCGGTGTGGATGTCATGCTTCTGTCACCTTGGTAGCCAGTCTGTAGGTGAAGGAGGACCAGGCATGACAAGTGTTTAACTTGCTGCCTGTGTGGGCATCTGAGACAACTGCGCAAGTCAGGCTGACTGGACCTGTGTGAAAGATGAGGGTTCATGCAGGTATTACAAGAGCCACAGAAAAATAGGAGCAGTTGGCTAGTGAGCCGACGTTATTTTATAAAGCTTTCATTAGTGTTATTTTTATCATCTTTATAATAATAATTAGGATGAAAGCAATGTTTTCCTATTTAGAACAATAATACACATTCATTTGAAAAGTAACAAGAATAATAAATTTTACCTGTGATATTTAGAGCCCATTCTGATTTTATTGTGTTTATATTTAGTGGTTTCCTCAGCTTATTTTAAAACACAGTTGAATAACTGAGACTATATTTTAAATATAATTTTAATTTCTATCTTGGTTTTTCTTTTTGTGTTTTGTTTTTGAGACACAGTCTCACTGTGTAGTTCAGGCTGGGCTTGAACTCACTGAGTAACCCAGACTGGCCTCCAACTCACAGCAATCCTCCTGCCTCAGCCTCCCAAGCGTTGGGATTACAGGCATGAGCCATTATGCCAGGCCTGGCTTGCATTTTTTTTCTGTTCACATTAGGACAAGCTAAATTATAAATTCTTTGTAGACAAAGAATTTTTAATGGCTACGTGATTCAGGTCTTGGAAGCTCCTTATTTAGCATGTTTTGTTACTAGTGGAATTAAGTTTATTCCCTGTTGCTCCCTGCTGTCCCATCACATGCACACTTGTTTTCTTGGTGTGCATTTCAGCACAGTGCAGTTACTCCACCAAGGGCATGAGTGCATTGTGTTAAATGGCTCTACAGAGTTGTATGCCAGAGTATCAGTGATGATGGAACTGAGAACATACAGTATTGAATTACTGTAACCCACAGTACAAATGTGGAGAAAAGTAAAAAATAGAGCAGATGTGTTTGCTGCTTTCATTTGCATTTCGGTTATGAGAATAGTTAAACACTTTTCTATAAGACTGATCCCTAATTGCATTTGTGTGTCTTACCTATTTGGGTTTAGTGACTTAAAAATTAATCTGTACTATATACAGAAAGCCATTTTTTAAAAAGGAAAACAATCTGATATCAAAGGCCTAGTGAATATTTGGTGAAAAATTTCACCCAACCGTAAAGTTCCGTGATTTCAACACCTTCAATGCCAGGTTCAGGCTGTTAATTCTCAGTCCTCATCAAAGCTTGGGAAGTGTGTGCTACTATCATCTCCTCCTACATACAAGGAGAACGATGCGTAGAAAAAGTAAAGTGACTTAGGGCCGGGGATTTAGCTCAGTGGTTCCGGCGCCTGTCTTGCAAGCGCAAGGACCCGGGTTCGATCCCCGGTAACCACATAACTATACTGGGTGTGGAGACTCGTGCCCAGCAGCAACCAGTACCATATACCACAGTGCCGGGCGTGGTGGCTCATGCCTGTAATCCCAGCACTCGGGAGGCAGAGGCAGGAGGATTGCTGTGATGAGTTTGAGGCTGAGCTCAGGGCCAGCCTGAACTACAAAGCGAGACTCTGTCTCAAAAAAAAAAAAAAAAAGAAAAAAGTAAAGTGACTTAGCCACACTTACACACACTTTAATCACTGCCAGTGACTTCTTGATCTATGCCAGTGTGGTTTGCCTAGCTATATAGTTGGTCTTTGAGGGACTTGGGTCTAGGATTATTGGAGATTTCCTCTAATTTCTGTTGTCTATGTCTGAGAACACTTTGTGCTACTCTATAGCCCATTGTGCTATCTTTAATATCTTCATTATATCTTCTTTGTCTCTTATCCTTTCCTTTGTTTCCTCTTTTTTTTTTTTTTAATCGACTCAGGCTGTATTCTGAATAGTTCCTTCTGTCTTTCAAATCGTAATGTGTTTCTTCAGCTGTATCTAATCTGAGGTTAAATTCATCTGTTCATATTCAGTACTGATCACCAAGTTTCCATGGTAGAATTCCAGTCATTTTTCCAATCTGCTGTTATTTTACTTAGTTCCTGGTTTCTTGTTGCAATTTTAAAGTTCACCTTTTATCTATGATTATGCTAATCATAGAGGTTTTACGTTCTATGCCTGGAAAATTTTCCTCTGAACTACCTTAGAATCTCTTTTTCCTGCTTGCTCTGATTCTTTTGTGGGTTTATGTTGTCATGTTTCCTTGTACACTTGTTTATCTTTGAATATGTGCTGAATATTATTTTGAAAAAAATATATGGATTGATAACATGTTTCTTCCATTTTAAGGTATGTACTTTTTTACATTTTAAGATCTGGAATCAAGATGTATTTACAATTAATAAACTCTTGCTTTTTTAGTTGGTAATATTTTTCTTTTTAACATATATGAAAGATAATAAGGCATCAGGTAAATTTTAATATATCACGTTTGATAACGGGATCATTTGAGGCTTTGGGTGATGGTGATAAAGATGACAAGCATTCTGAAGGGGGACTAGCTTCTGTGGGCTTTTATGTAGATTAAACAGCGATAGAAGATCAATTTAGAGCTTCTCGAGGCCACTCAGGTGACATGAAACCAGATTAGCTCATTTTTTGTTTTCTTTCACCCTGGAGTCCAGCTCTTTGGATCCTGCCATGAGTGTAAAGTGGCTCACCGGGGCTCACCCCACATGCTCCGGCCTCTGGATCCCATGGGCTGGTCATGTGGCGCTCTGCTTCGGCTTCCTTTTTCTGATGGGCGAATCTCTCTAGCTGGGAAAGGTGATAACTAATGCAGATCTACCTGCCCCAGTCTCCTTTTCCACATCTGAAACCTGAGCTCTTTCCCTATCCCTGTAGGCCTTTGATGCTTTTAGGAAGCTGTGTTTTGTTAAAATATCATCCAGTTTCCTTTCCTGTGCTCCCTGAGGTTGGTTCTAGTCACGCACTTCATCACTGCTGGCAAGAGGTGGACCAAGTTTGTCCGTTTTAGAGACCAGTCAGAGAGAAGAGCCAGTTGCTGTCTCTTCTTTGCTCATCATCACTAGGGAACCTTTTCCACACATTGAGGTGGCAGCTGGAAAGCTAAAGTGGGGAGGAATAAATTTCCACTAACTAGACATAGCTAAACGTAGCTGTATTTCCTTACATAATGAGACCAGTTCCCCAGGCTAATTCCTAAGAAGGCAGGTGGCCTGGCAGAGACAGTGGTCGGAGGAGTAAAATTGGAGCCTATCAGTAGTCAGCCCCCATCTGGATTCTTCCTTCTCCTCCGTACTGTGCTGTGAGAAGATGGGAAGGTAGGACCCAGGGGAACGTTAGGAGAGAGATGCTCTGTCCTAGCAACCATTAAGAAGCTTCTAGAAGCAGGCTATATTTTAGCTGGGTACCATTTCTTATATTCACCATGGCTACCAAACATTTCCATACAGAACACAAAAACTCCCCTTCCATATCTAAGACTTCTCCTTGTAGAGGCTAAATGGTCATGTCCAGGTCCAGGACTCAGAGTAGCCTTCCTTCAGGTGACTTCTTGATTAGAGTGTCTCAAAAGATGCTCTAGATCTTTGTTGGCTTTTAGAAGCAACGTGCACAACTTTTTGTTCTCTAGATCAGCCAAATGCATCTTCCCTCTCTATCTTGTTGAAGTCTCATAGCCATGTCTTTTCCAGCCAGAGAAATTTCTGGGAGAAACACATATTTTCTGAATTTGAAAAGGTTGGGAAAAGGGACACTGAGGGGTGGTAAGTCCCCCTCTACTTCCTTATTAGAGCTTCCGGTGGCTGTTAGGGAGGAGAGAGGATGCTTTAACTTTTTTTTTCCCCCCTGGAAAGCTTAGCACTAAGATCCCTCAGTAATCATTATAGAAACAGATTTAATATAAGATAATATAAGATATGCAAGGATTTACCAGGTAGGTTTGTGATGGGCCCCTGTAGAGTCCAGTGCTGAAGATAAATCTTTTTATTTATCTGTGTGCTGGAGGTCCCAGGGATCTAGTCAGAGGTTGAAGGCCTGGGGCTGACTGCAGAGTCCTGTTCCGGCCCGTTTCAGGAGATGGAAGGATCTACACTGGAGGGCTTGAGTCTGTGCTGCAGGACTCCAAAGCGAAGGCGAAGACTAGAGCACCTCTGAAGGAGCAGCCTCCAGACTTCTTTCTGTCCCCTTTTTTATGCCACTGTCTGGTTTCACTCATGCCATGGTGGTCTTCTGTCTTTAGCCACCCCCAGAGCTACACTAATCACTCACTCGGGGGCCTCTTACTCAAAGTGACATAGCTGACAAATCTCACACCGTCCTATATGTATTGCTGCCCTAGGAAGCCCAGATCCACTCTCACCTCCTCAGTAAAGAAGAGGAGAGGTGGACAGCAGTAGTCGGGCCCTCTGCACCGGGCCTGTCTTCAGTGTTGAGTTTCCCAAATAACTTTTGGGAGATTATCCCACACCATGGAGCCCTTTGTGTGTTTCGTTTTAATTTTACACTCTTTCACCATATTACATTTTCACCACTATATTGCTAGAAATAGAAATGCTCCAGTTAGGTTTTAGTGACTATCCAGAAAGGAGCAGATCTGTTCCTTCACTCCCATGTAGCTCTGAATGGTGACATCCCTGTGGAATTAATGACAATGACTTAATGAATTCTGAAGAGGCAAGCTTTCTATTCTTTGGGAAAATGTACCCTTCTGGGATTATTTTTGAAGACAGAGTCATTAGGAAGTCACAGGAGCATAAGACTTTATGGACCATAATATGTGAAAACTCTCCATCCTGAAAGGAAGTCATTCCTTCCGCATGTTTCACTTTAAGCCCAAATTTCTTTTTATTTATCAGTAACCTGAGCTGTGCTGAGTTTTCTTCCTCCTCCTCCTTCTCCTCTTCCTCCTCTTCTTCTTCTAGTCCTCTTCTGCCTTCGCCTCCGAGTGCTAGGATTCCATGTGACACTGTATTCCATGTAAACTGCCTTTTCTAAAAAGGTATAGTTATTTGAGATTCATCAGAATAGCTTTCTATATTTCTTTTGTCTAATTTTTCTGTTTATTTAGCTTTCAGTTTTTTCCAGCCATTTTAGAGACCATTTTGTCTGCTAATAAGAGATAATAATTTGCAGTTTCAGTAACATATATGAAAGCCATAGAGAGTTTAGAATTAGCCGAGAAAAATCCTGGACTTTAAGAGACCAAGACATTGACTTTTATGTGTGATTTTTACTGAGTGCCCTGAATTTTTTTAGAGGACTCAGAACAGTGTAGAATTATAGCTCTTTCAACAGAAAAGAGAAAGAGAGATGTTCAGAAGTGGGAAATGAACCTTTTCATGAGAGAACAAGAAAGATGATTGCAGTAAATCAGTTAGGAAGATGAGGTGAGAAGTGTGGAACAATGGAGTCGCTGTCGTGGACTGCTTCGAGCTTTCCAGGTAAGAGGAGGAAAAATGAGAAATTTCTTACAAATTATTATTCAATTCCTGTGCCTGCAGTATCAGCCTCTGAGAGGACTTTAGCAACCCATCCATCTGCCGTGCAATAAAACCCTCGGAAGGTGTGCCCTTAAAGTGGGAGAGAGGTTCAAGGATCAGAGCTTCGAAGAAGAGAGCTTTGTACCCCGAGGGAGATCGTGTCTGGTAAATGGTCCTGGGCATGTTGTGTTCTCAGTGGTGATCTGTTTTTCTGTATTTTACCATTTTCTTGAGATGAGGGGGGGAAAAGTTACATAGAGTCATACTAACACTGTGAGGTCTCTTGATGGACAAAGGTAGGTACACAAATCCAAAGTGGAGATGCTTAGTTTAGCTAAAAGCTTACAGTTTTTATGCATGCTTTCATTCGTGAGAAGTTATTCAGTGAATTTGTTAATCCTGAAAACTCCCTTTTCTTATGAACAGTCTTTGAACCAGAATCTGAAACTCATTTGTGGAATAAGTGATAGTAACAACAACCTTCAGCTTTTCTCAAGTTTTTACAGAAGCAGATTCCCAGAGCCAAAACTCAGTTCTGACTTTTGGATCTTATTTAACTTACAAATGACAGGTTATTTGCTCCACACTCCCAAGTTCAGGACTTGGCTTTCAGAATATACTCAAATAACTTTCTGGCTTTCCATTCTATTTCTTCTAGTGATGAGAGATAATAATAGCATTATTATTCAGTTATCATCACTAAAATCAGTGTGAGATTTCAGTAATCTAAAACTGTATTGCCTTCAACTTTTAAGACCTTCTCTCTTCTGTAATGAATACCTAAAAAGAAATCAGTATAGCTGTCGGTTCAAGCAGCAGACCCAGCCACATCTACATTTACAGAAACTTTTTTTCTGGAAGGCGGCATAAGATATTGTTAGTAGTGATTAAGTGAGATTCAGTTAAGAGAAAGAATTTATTTTATACTCTTCTATACAAATTTTTTTAAATTTATTTTATTGGTACATTTTACATATACATCATGATCACAATCAACATTGAGAATTTGTATCAGTACATGACACAACTTAATTTTCATTTTTTCTATCCCTTTGCCCACCCTACAACCCTCCCACCCCCTATATACATAAGTTTGATTTCTTCTGCTAGTTCTCATGCTGTAGAGGTTTTGTTCATAAAGTCTTCCCTTCTGCTACTGTCTCCAAGAGTTCTACCTAACCTGATTTGCAGATTTAGTGTTTCTGTTTTAATATTTAGGTCTCTTATCCACTTTGATTTTAGTTTAGCACATTAATCTTATTTTTCATTAAAAAAGTTTTACATTGCCTGCATGTGCCTTGCACATACTAGAAAAGTACTGTGCCACTAAGTTATCTCCAGGGCTTACACTATTTAAATTTTCAAAATAAGCTAATATTTCTATTAAGTAAGAAAATAAGGAGAAAGAGTAAGAAGATGGGAAAAAAAGGATTCTGTCCTGAGTTTAACATCTATACTTTCTTATTAAAATTTTTGGTTTTTATAAATCAGTAGTCCAATATCTGTGGGAACATGATCAGTATCTACTCGGTGCATCCTTCATGGTCTTGTGTAGTTTTTATCACATAGTATTGTATAAAGCCTTCTGGTGGCAGTGTCTTCTTTGAACCTCCTACTGGCACTGTCCAGTGTGTTGAGCTAGTGTTACTATGATTCACATTTTACAAATGGAAAGACTGAAGCTTGGGGAGGATGGAGAGTGTCTTAGAGGACAGAGGCATTGTGTGTAATCCCAGGACAAGAAGGCAAGTTTGATTCCATGTCCAGTGTTCATTTCCCCTGGATAGGAATAAATTATTTTTTCTGGACATTCTTTTTTGAATTCTCCAAGCTATCTTTTGTCTGGTTTTGTGCCATAGCAGTTATTTTATTCTGTGTTGAATCAGGTATGTATAATTGTTTGTTAACCTCATCTCAAAGCATAAGCTTCCTCTGTGTGTGTATATGGGTGTCTTTTGAGACAGGGTCACTCTCACTATATACTGCAAGTGGGCTTTGATTTACTGGACACTTCCTGTTGGCCTCAAACTCATAGTGATCTTCCTGCCTCTGCCTCCTGAGTGTTGGGCTATAATATGCGCCATTCCACCTTAGTTCTCCTTTCCTTTTGTAGCTTTACTAGTTCTGTTATATGTATAAACTACTTAACATCATTATTTTATGAAATTAAGTACTTAAGGTGCTTTCCTCCAAATAATTACCCATTTTTAGGAAAACTACAGTAGTAAACCTAACCATTTCCACAAGACTAATGTCATGTCAACAAGAGAATTAGAAGCACATAATGTTTGAGTTGGAGGGAAACCATCTTGAATAGTATTCTCTTGCTTTGTAAATGAGGAAAGTGAAAATCACAGAACTTGCCCAGATCCCCACAGAAAAATAGAGGATACGTGGTAAGCAGAGCCCACGACTTCTGTCAGCCCAGCTCCCTTCGTGCTGCAGGATGCACAAGAGAGAACAGCTGTCCTGGTCATCAAGTTTTAGATGAATGGTCAGTGAGAGAAGAAAAATGTCACCCGCAGTGAAAACTCCAGCTGTGAGGAGATCATCTGAAAAAAAAGCCACTATATAGAAAATATTTTCCAAGTTTTAATGAATAATTTTACTTCTTTCTAAGGCATACTTCCTGTATAAATGTTAGTGTTTCCACAAAAAGATTGATTCACCGGAAGATTCTGTCAGAATCTTTTAGATGATAAGTAGTACTCCCATAAGGTACATTAGAGTAAAATCCCTGGCACTTGTTGGGTAAAACCCAGGCTTGTGGCATCGAAGTTGTAAACTGAGTGATTAATTGTACTTTCTATCTTACCTGTAGACCTCTTAAATCCAAGCTGTTGCTTGAAATGTTATGTGAAATAAGCCAGGTGCAGAAAGACAGATACACCCTGTTCTTACCCATATGTGGAAGCTACAAGAGTTGATCTCATGGAAGTAGAAAGTAGATCCATGGTTACTACAGGCTGAAAAAGGTAGGGGAAGAAGTTGGTTAAGTGGTAGGAAGTTACAGTTGCATAAGAGGAATGAGTTTCCATGTTCTATAGCACAGCACTATAGTGAGGAACTATAGTTAACAATAATTTATTCTATATTTCAGAATAGCTAAGAGAGAAGGTTTTGAATGTTCCCAACACAAATGATAAGCTGATTTGTGATAGATAAGCTAATTTCCCTAATTTGATCACTTTGCATTCTACAAATCCATCAAATGAACACACTCTACCCCCTCCCCCCACAAAAGAGACATCACTTGGAGAATGTCCTGTGTACCTATAGGCATATGTTTGTGTGCATATGTGTTATATATACATGCTCAAGCTCCAACCCTAGAGACTCATCTACATGGTCTGGGAAGGGGTCCAGATATGAGTATTTAGAATTGTAGATTGGTTGCTTATGAGAATCTTCTGAGAATTTAAAAAATACTAGTGCCTGGGTCCCATTCCAGAAGTTCTGACCTAACTGGCCTGGCATCTGTCTGGGCATCAGAATTTTTTCAAAGCTCCTCATGTAACTAATAGGCAGCCAAGATTGCAGCCCGTCGGCTTTATGAGACCAGGTTGATTTGTACATAGTAGGTGCCCAGAAAATGGCTGTGTTGAAAGACAGAAGGGTTTATAAGAAATGATAGTGCTAAGGAGTTGTGTATTTCTGGTCCTTTGGTTCTTCTCTAGGCTTGACTGCTGGGATTTTGAGTTGGAGTAGGCAGCAAAAGCTAATACATTTAGCTCAGGGGCGTAACCTTCCCTGTGGCCACCCGTGGAGGCTGGAGCTGAAACTGACACCCAAGATCGTTCTAAATGCTGTTCCATTGTTTCTTTTGTGATACACGGGACACATATGACTGTCACACTCGGGTCTACTATTGTGCTTGGGAGAGAAATAGTCAATAATTGGCATCCAGGACACTGTGGTGCTCTAGGCCGGCTTAGCCTTAGGTGAACTCTGCCCAGTTCAGCGCGTCAGACTGCCAGGGCCTCTGCACTGCCCAGGACTCTGCACAGGCACTTCCTGCAGCACAGAGTGCCTCTGTGGCCTGGTTTCCTTTGTTCGCTGGGTGATTCTTGTTTGGCGCAGAGGTTAAGGGTGCCTGAGTCTTTCCAAGTCTGGGTGAATGTGAGTGCTTTCTACTATGGAGAGTGAGGCTTAGCTCTCCTAGAAGAGGGGCAGTAGCCAGGCAGAGAGCGCCTGGCAGCCCTCAGGAGCGTGACCTGAGATGCTTCCAGTGGTCTTTGCCCCAGAATCCTTCGGAAGACTTACTGAACTACGGTGCTGAGGACTCCAGATGCTTCTCATTCAGTAGGTTGTAAAGTGAAACCCAGAGTGTGCATCTTGGATACCTGCCCTGGTGCTGCTGATGTTACCAGTTCAGGGACAACCACTGTGCCCAGGAGGGATATGGTAGGGATGCTGTGCTGTGATGCGTTGTTTAGGAAATGATTGAAAGGTCACATGATTAGTCTGAGCACTGAACAGCATGGTGCATACTGGTAATTCTAGCACCTTGGGAGTCTGAGGCAAGAGGATTGCAATTTTGAACCCAGTCTGAGAAACTTAGTGATTTAGTGAGACCTTGTCTCAAAAAGTAGGAAAAGGGCTGGGATGTAGCTCAGTGCAAAGGCCCTGGGTTCAATCCTAGCACCGAAAAAAATGGAAATGACCAGTAAGATTGACAAATGAAATATAAAGCTGTATGAAGCACCTACCTTGTGCTAATTATTGCATAAGCTGTGCTGCTGTAAGAGGAAGATGTGGTCCCTACAGAAAGCAGTGAGCTGAGGGTGAGGGGGGTGGGTGATGGACCAGGAAAGGGGCAGCCACAGTGTGCTGTGGAGAGCATGCAAGGCTCCAAGGGGCACATGTGGGCAGAGCGTTGTGGCTCAGAAGATGCTTCCCGAAGCAGGTGATGGCTGCGTGGAACTTGAAGATGACCAGGACATCCCTGCAGAGTGCAGGTCCAGGGGAGGGAGAACACAAAGGAACCACACATGCGGAGGGAGGAAAGCGCTGGATGCTGGATGGGAGGGGTTCAAGTTGGCATGAACAGAGGAGGCTGGTCCCAGGATTCTGACCTCAGGTCTGGGAGTCCGGGTTGATCTGAAGACAAGCAGAGTCATCGGGGTGGAAGCGGGTGAGGAGGAGGATCAAACTTGCCCTCTCACTGACTGCGTATGGGAAATGCACTGGAAGGAATGTGCGCCAGCTAGAGACACAGGAAGCTGTGAGAGAGTCCCTGTGGATGAGACAGCCAAGGGGACAAGGCCTTTACATCATCTTCCTTTGCATCAGCCTCTGCCTCCACTCACCGACTGCGTGTGCTGTTAGATTGCTTCTGTGCGGCCTCTGTGGTCCCCCTGCACAGATGGTGTTCTCAAAGCAAAGTAAAGTCCTAGTGAATGTCAACCGTGGGCCAGGTGAGCTACAAGAAAGAGCCACAGAGCATGGGCAGGGTGGCGCATGCTCATAATCCCAGAATGGAGGCAGGAAGAGCACAAGTTCAACTTCTTCCGGGCAATTTAGTGAGTCCTGTCTCAAAATAAGAATAGCTGGAGATGTAGCTCAGTGGTAGAACACACCTGGGTTGGAGCCCCAGTACCACAGGGGAAGAAACACTCCTGTGAGGGGACGGAAGTGACCAGTCCCACCTTCCAAGCCTGGGGAGGTTGTGGGAGATGGCTCGTTTCCTATCTGTGGAAAGCTCTAAGTTTACCTTGCCTAGCACTAGCTGAGAGTCATGCTTCCCTCTTCTGCTCCCACTTGGAGACAGGCTAGAGCACTGCAGCTCAGCTACCTCCTCGGCCCCACTTCTCACCCCTCTTGGGGCCACCCTAGGCAGTCTCCTAGGTGCACAGTGCCTTCAGGATGGTACTAGCATAGGGCACTCTGAAGAGAAGCAGCTGTCCGGAATGAATGAGGCCCCCTCATGCCCACCACAGCTGCACACCAGCTGTGCATGAAGGCAGCAGAAAGGAGGGCTACAGCAGGCTAACTGTTGGGTAGGCCAAGTGCGAAAGGCGCTGGTAGGGAGCGAGTTCTCATCTGTCTCTGGCTCCTCTGAAAAGAAATCAACAGTGATGGATTTCTCTTACGGTGCTTCTCACTTCAGTCTGGTAATGAAAATTTGATTTGTGGTTTCCTCTCACGGGCTCTTCATCCCCAGTAATTGATACATCTCCAAGTGGCTCCCCAGGAAATCAGTTCTGACAGGTCCAGTCAGCACCTGGATTGTCTAACAAGGGTCTTTGCAGGCTCCGCCTCCCCCATGTGCCCTTTCCTCCTTCAGGCTGTGGGGCCACCCCAGGGTGAGTTACAGGCTCCCCAGTGACCCCATGTGGGGTGCTGAGGGAGGAGAAGGTGCCAGGGGCCTCAGGGAGTGGACTGATGAGCGGGCAGAGACTGCCCTCGGAGGTGAAGGTGTCAAGGTTCACGAGTCACCTTCGTCCAGGTGCCTCTGCTGCTTTACAGCAATGAAGTTGCCGTGTTCGAGGTTGGAGAAGGGGGAGCTGGCTGCCTGCCCCAGCTGGGAGGGCTGCTAAGTGGAAAGTACTAGGCAGGCCTGCTGTCTCTGTTCACCCTGCTTCAGGAGAGACGGCACCTGCGTGCCTCTCACGGGGCAGGCCCTGAGATTTTGCTTGTGATGCAGTCACCTGAGGTGTTCTCATAGCAGGCTGCTAAAAATGTTTGGACACATGTCTGAGGGAACTTCTGTCCACCGCTGGCTGAGGCAGAGCTGGTTTTTCTTGATTTCATCTGCTGTTTGCTCTGAATGAAGCTTAGCTTGGTGTCCACACTCACAGTTTGCTCCTGGGTCCTTTGAGGGAGTTCTGTCATCTCCCTCTCGTATGGTGTTTGCTGCTGGCCCTGATGCACCAGGTCCTGTGGCTTCCTGAATAATGTCAGATGTGAACTTTGTCCCCTCAGACACTCAGTAAATCTCAGCGCAGGAACTCAGGACTCATACAGAACTTCGTTTACACCACTCCCTTGCTCCCCACAGGACCTGTGGTGGAATCAGACCCTTCTCTGAGATTCTGAGAGAATCTCCTCTCACTGTATGAGTACATCTGCCCCTTCAGAGTCTATCCAGTGCTGCTCACGGCCTCCCTGAGACTCCAGAAGGGCCCCTTGGTGCCCCTGTAAGCCATGTGGGAGCCTTGTTTACATATGATTCTAGGTCCTCTCAGTGTCCCCAAATGCACAGAAAGATTCTGAGAGAGCACTGAGGATGTGGCATTTCCTCCCATCTGCTTAGCAGGCCGAGGCTGAAGGTTGTGAATTTGAAGCTATGCAGGGCAACATAAAAAGTCTCCAAAAAATTGGGGTTTTTTTTAGTTTTTTGAGACAGGGTCTTGCTTTGTAGTTCAGGTGGGTCCTGAACTCAGCCTTGAGCTCAGCAGTCCTCCTTCCTCTGCCTCCTGAGTGCTGGGATTATAGGCATGAGCCACTACACCCAACATTGTGATAGGTAGTACTGATTGCTGGTGAGCACAAATCACTATACCTGGCATTGTTGTATATGGTTACCAGAGATCACACTTGGGACCTTACTCTTGCAAGACAGGCACCGGGAGCACTGAGCTAAATTCCCAGTACCCAAAAATTGTTTTTTAAAACAAGGAAACAAGATATATTAATTGTCTATTGCTGTATAACAAATGACCCTACAGTTTAGATGCTTAAAATAGCACCTAGTTATTATCGTATGGTTTCTATGGGTAGGGATTTGAAAGCAGCTTAGCTTGGATGCCTCTTGCCCGGAATCTCTCATGAGGTTGCATTCAAGATGTTGGCTGAACTGTAGACATCTGAAGACTTGTCTCGGGCTGAGAATCTGCACCCAAGGTCACTCAGTGGCTGGTGGCTGGAGGTCTCAGTTCCTGTCTGTAGATCTTACCACAGGCAACTGGCTTCCTCCAGAGCAAGCAATATAAAAGGGAGTACGTGGCACGTTGTGGTGCCTTTTATGACCTAGACTCTGACCTTGTACACTGTCCTTCCCATTTTCTTTCTGTTCATTACCAGTGAGTCACTAACTCCAGCCCACATTCAAAAGGAAAGGGGATCATGCCCAGCCTTTTGAAAGGCGTGTCGAATTCATTTAAAACCACCTGGTTCTGACCAGATGAGTAGGCAGCTGAACAGACCCTGTCCCTTCCCGTGAGAGTGGCCTGTGGCCTGCTCTGGGGAACTCCAGGCCTCTGGGTTCAGAGTGGAATAGGACTGGAATCCACGGTCGCTTAGACTTACTCTAATGACTGTTACTGACAAGGGCGTATTTCATATACTATGAGTTTGTGTACCTAGGAAATTTCCAGGTGGTCTTTTCCCTCACAGAACCCACAGAGGTCAATGCCACTTTTACAAGTCCTATGTAATTACCTTCATCCTCATATGTTCTTTGAGTCCATCTAGAAAGATGAAAAACGGGCAGCTTAAAGGGCTGTTGGAGGATTTGGAGTCTTTCCATGATTTGGGTCTCAGGTTTCTCTTCCATACAAAGAAGGGGAGGGAGGTGGCCAGTGGGTCTCTAACTGGTAGAAAACCTCTACCAGTTTTCCAAGTCACCTGGAAAACTTCCAAAGAAAATGCTCCTAGAAATTCTGCTTCATTTGTCTAGGGTAGAGTCCTGGCATAGAGCCCTTGGATGAGACTTACTCGGCCACTGGATTGTGATGATGCTTTATAGGTCATGACATTTGGTGACTCTAGTGCTAAGTTCTCTGATCATCTGGCTTGGAGTGCGCACCCTTGTTAAGAAGCTTGAATCGTGAATCTACCACCTACCCCCAACTATGGCCACCCACAGTGGTCGAAGAAAGTTCAAGGCTGCTTCGTGTGTTAACGAACTCTCTGCTGCCAGAATAGCTCAGTCTGTAATCACAGTAGGAGTGACGGCATCAGGCAGGTGGGTTACCCAGGCCTGTGGTTCTCCAAGTGTGGTCCGATGTTCAGCGACAACAATTGGAAATTTTTTTGGTTTTTTTTTTTTAAGGTTTTTTGAGACAGGGTCTTGCTTTGTGGTTCAGGCTGGCCCTGAGCTCAGCCTCCAACTCATATCACAGCAATCCTCCTGCCTCTGCCTCCTGAGTGCTGGGATTACAGGCGTGAACCACCATGCCCATCACTTCGTATGTGGTACTGGTTGCTTCTGGGCATGAGTCTCCACGCCCAGTATGGTATGTGGTTACCAGGGATCGAACCCTGGTCCTTGCACTTGCAAGACAGGCGCCAGAACCACTGAGATAACTCCCCGGCCCCAATTGGAAATGTTTTTAGCCTTGTTCAGTCTTTTTGCTCCTTCCTCTTCATCAGAATTTCTAGGTCTCTGGGGAGGAGCCTTTGCGGTGATGTTGATCCATATAAAGCTAGGAAAGCCCTGGACCAGAGGACTGAGCTTGAGCTTCCCTCTCAGTAGCAGTGCGGGAGGGGAGGGCTGTAAAGGTCTGGCTCAGGCACAGCTGTGACTTCACGCTCACCCCATGGCTGTAACTTCTGCTAATGAGTGCCCGAAGTCTTCTTGCTTCTTCAGGACTGAATCTAGTTCAGCTGGAGGAGATTCTTCGATAAAAAACAAATAGGACTTTATCACCCTCGAGCATCTATGTACTGTTTTCTATTTTACACCATGTCTGGGCTACTGCTTTCTGTAGTCCAGAGAACCTGTCCGAGCTCTTGTGTCTCTTCTCTGTTAAAGAAGCACTGCACGCACCTGTGTGGTGTTCCGGGGATACGTTGGAGGTGGGAGATGAGGGCATGCAAATCCTGATTTCCTTTCTGTTTTGTGTGCCTCGAGCAGTGACAGGATATGAAGCTGGATAAATGGAACTGAGCCCTATAGTGAATCTAACAGTCATTAAAAAATACAACCTCCCTCCACAAACAAACAGCCAGGAGAGGCAGCAGTACTAGTACTGTGGGAGGCAAGTTGAGGGAGGAAGATGGAAAGTTTCACCCCAGCTTGAGCAATGTAATGACTCACTAAGACCCTCTCTCATAATAAAATGAACTGGAACTATAGCTACGTACAATCCCAGAAACCATCACCACCACCACTTAAAACCCTCTTTTTATATATGAGCGGACCAGATTCCTTAATTTAGAGAGTAAAAATTCAAGTGTCTGAACCCTACGTGGGTTACTGTTGCTATGTATTCTCTAAACCTCAAACTCTGCTCCCGACTCTTGAAGTCATCCCATGTCCGTGTGGCCGGTGTGACAAATGCAACCAGCGACCAGCCTCAGTCAAAGACCATTCTCTGGGTTCACTTACTTCTGTGCCAGAGGATCTGACTGCACTTGTCATTGGGAGCAACCCAGGTCTGGGATTTACCTTTACTGTTCATTGAAGGAGCTCATCTAATTCAGAGGTCAATGCAAGGATAGCACAAGAGCTGGATGACAGTGACTAGTGTGAGACTGGGGAACTGTCCTGCACATCAGATGCTAAACAGTCAACACAGAGCATAAGCATCAACCCCAGACTGCAGCCATCTGTAACGCTCACTCCAGACTCCTCTCTGTGGGAGCCGCTAACATACCCACAGGCTCACACAACTGCAGGACAATATCTTTGTCTTATTTCTGTAGAAATACTTCTTCTCTGTTGTCTTTCATCTGTGTTAGGGTGATCATTTTCCTAAAAAAACAAACAGAAGAAGAAATTGTGTTATCCCAAATTACACTCTCTTTCTATCTGATATGTTTAGTTTTCTTAACCTATGAACTTATCTAGAGTGCTTTAAAAATAAATACAGGTACTTGGTGCCTGTCCAGAATTCTGATTTGACCAGATAGAGATATGGTCCATAGGCCACCTCAATTGGTATTTTAGAAAGTTCCCTGCACCATGCTAGTGTATAGCTTGGGCTGTGAACAATTGGCTGAGGGCCTTTGTGCACTGCAATTCCCCAACTCTCAATGTGATTCTTCCCTAATTTCTGCTGTACAGATTTATCCAATACTGACCCTCATGACATTCATTGTCTTCCAGTATGGACTGTGCTGGGATGAGTACTAGCTTTCTCTCTTGTTTGGCTTTTATCTCTCTCTTTCTCTCTCTCTCCCCCCTCCTTCTCTCCTCTTTTCTTCCTTGTTCTCTCTTTGGGATCTGATGTGTGGTGACAGAGTTGTGAGCCATATACTACACGCCTGGCTTTTCTATAGAGGAAGTTGGATCCTGCCCAAAAGTTGTCCACAGTGTGTACCTGTTAGCTTTCTATTGCTGTGACAAAATACCTGAGAATGATAAAGGGAGAAAGATTGATTTGACTCACAGTTTCAGAGGTTTCAGACCTTGGTCAGCTGGCACCTCTGTTTTCTAGGTCTGGGGCAAAGAAGCAACCTCCTGGAGGCAGGATGCTCACCTCATGGCAGCTGGGCAGCAGAGGGAGTGCAGAAGAGCCTGGGAAGGGACCAGAGACAAGAAATTGTCCCAAGGTCATGGCGCAGAACTCATTTCCTTCAACCAGTTCCTGCCTCTTAAATTGCCATTACCATCTTTATCAGTCACTTCCCTGTTGCTGGGACAAAATACCTGATACCTAAAACTTAAAGAAGTGTTTTTTGATTTATAATTTCAGAGAGTTCAGTCCATGGTTGGCTGGCTTCTGGTTGGAAGAAGCAACTGGCAGAGGAAAACTGCTCAAGCTATGGCAGCTAGGAAGTGGGGGGGGGTGGCTGAGGCAGGGACAAAAATACACCCTTCCAGGCCATGCCTCCTGTATTGCCTTCCAAAAGCCCTATGTCTGAACCTAGGGGATTTTGGGAGGACACTTTGTACCCAAATTGCAGCACCACATAATAATGCTATCAAACTATAATTTCATCAATGGATTAATCCACCAATGAAGTTAGAGCCCAGATGATCACCTTCCAAAAGCCCCCTCCAAACACATGAGACTTTTGGGGGACATTTTATATCTGAACTATAACAATGCAGAAATATGACTGACTTTTCCTGTGTTTCTACCTCCACTGGTGACCTGGGGTCTGCTCTGCTCCAGTATTCCCTTGTACACAGGCTGCCTCACTTTCCAGGAGTCCAGGAGTGAGTGTAACTATCTCAGCAATGACTTGTTACCATTAAAGGGAAAACATGTAGAGGGTCCTTGGACTGTAGTAACAGGTATACCCACATCCATTCAAGGACATATATGCAATCATTTATAACCATATTTGTGCCCAAGAAGCTTTTTAAATTTTAATACATGACAGTTTTTTTTTTTTCTGTATCAGAAAACATTTTTGAGCAACATTCTAATTGGCACTGGTTTGTCAAAACTGTCAGATTTGGCTTGATCAATTTAGCTGAGAGACCTTTGGTAATTACCAGTTGTCATATTTTAAACAAATTACTCGTATAAGAAATGCTAATTGTCAGGAGAAGGGTTTATGGAAAATCAAACAAGAAAGTCAACCTCTGTGCTTGAGGAAAGCAGATCTGAAGCCATGGAGCTCATGGTGCCGAAGTGCTGAAAACTGCTTCAACTAAAATTAGCCTGGTCATGACTTTGAGCTGGGGAATCACTAGTGTGTGTGTAGCTTTCATGTACTTAGGTCTGAGAATTTCCCTCTCTAAACAGATGGCAATAATGATAGATGGTGTGAGGAAGAAATACAGTAGTTCTTATAAAAACTCCTGGAAACCATGGCTCGTGGTAGCTCAGCATAGGTTTGCCATTTTTATTAATCCTTTTTCTTCTTTTTTTGTATTAGAAAAAGAATCTCTTCCCCACTGAGCTAGAGCAGAGCCTCAAAATGTTCTCAGTACAATCACTCCAGGGAGGTACTTCCATGTTTTGAAACTCTTCATTTTGTGGTTCATCTTTATCTCGGATTTTGGAGTCTCTGATGTATATACCATTGCCATCTAGTGGTAACACCCTCAAATTGCAGGGTTTTTTGGGAGGGATGAATAAGTTTTGATCTGAAAAAAATAAATTTACAAATTTTTTCATGGCTGGTAGAAAAGTTGCCTCATGTTTTACAAAGCTTGTTGACATATTCAACTTAATTTGGCTACTACAATAAATCTGTAGAAGTAGCTGCTTGATATATGCAAAACTGTAGGTCGATCCCCAGTGCTATAAAAACAAAACAAGACCCTATAAAGTTGTCCAATCTTATAAACTAGAAACAAATAGAAAAGATTATTATGACCTGAATGTTTGTTTTCTCTCAAAGGTCTCATATTGAAGCCTAATTCTTGACCTGACGTTAAGAGTTGGGCCCTTTGGAAGCTGAATAGGTTTTAAGGGCTCTGTGTTCATGAATGAAATTAGTGCCCTTATAAAAGAGGCCTGGGAGAGCTTTTTTTGGTCCCTTCTGTTACAAAGTACACATTGAAAAGCTTCTGTCTGTGGTGAAGAGGGCCCACACAAGGCCTCAAATTTCCTCCCTCTCCAGAGCTGTGTGAAATAAATCTCTTTTGTCTGTAAGCCACTGAATTAATTTGCTTTGTTTTGCAGTACAAGACCTTGAACCCAGGACCTTGAGCATGCTAGAAAAACACTTCACCACTGAGCTACATCCCTAGCCCTGCTGAAATACTTTGTTTTAGCAGCTGGAGTGGACTAAGACAGTGGTGAAATGCCATGTGAGTCATGTTTCCACCACTGTAACAAATACCTGAGATGATTCACTTAGAATGAGGAAAGGTTTAGTTTGGCTTACAGTTTGGTGGATCCTGTCCATACCTGATTGGTTCAGTTGTTTTGGGTCTGTGTTGAGGCAGCACATCATGGGATACAAGTAAAGTAGAATGAAATTACACACCTCGTGTCAGGATAGCTGAGAGGAGGAAGAAGAGGCCTATCTCCTGTACGCCCTTTGAGGGTATGCAAACTTCCCAGCAGACCCACTTCTTAAAGCTTCTACCACCTGCCAGTCATGCCAGATGAAGACCAAGCCTTCAACAGAAGGACATTTGGAGAACATTCAGGTTCCAGACTGCATCAGATGTCTCCCTCAAGTTTGGAGAGAGACACAGGACAGGAGTTAGAACTGTAGCTTTAGCTTTTGGCTCTCTTCTGCCTCTCTCAGCTGATTACTCACTAGGATAAGCTGATACATGAGACCTGGTACATGCGTGCAGAGTGTCTATCCATGAGACAGGAAGTAGGAGTACATTAAAGACAAGCACTCAACTTCCCAAGCCACAAATGGATAATTTTAGCTACTTATTCTGCAGAAGGGTTTGGGATTCTCTGTCTAGACGGTTGATGGTGCCATTTGTGTCAGCATTCCCAAGTGTACTTTCTGTGGTGGAATGGAGACAGTACTATTTTAGTTATTTACTCTTACATAACAATTCCAAAACTTGGTGTCTTAACATAACAGTGACTTATTACTTCTCATACTTTTGTGATTAGGCAGTGCGTGGCTGGGTGATTCTTCTCCCTCTGGCATCCAGTGAGGCAGCTCATTTCTCTACTCTTAGCTGCTGGCTAGGCTGAGCTATGACAGCAAGTCCTCATGTGCATGCTCTTTCATGTGACCATGTCTGCTTGAACTTTCTTAAGCACAGTGATCCCAGGTTAACTGCTTGTTTTGTTTGGTTTTTGAACAAGGAAGCACAGGCACTAATCACTGTAAAACTCAGGCTCAAGTCCAAAATGTACATCATTTCCACCAACTTTTGGTGATGAAAACAAGTCACAAGACCAGCCCAACTGCACAGAAGGAGAAATAAACTCCACCTCTTGATGGGAGAGAGAACATGGTCATACAGTGAGAGAAGGAATTATTAGCAAGAGATATAGGGCTCTACCTACTCAGTAACATCCATGGTCCCCTTGCTAAAAGAAAGAGTTTGACTAGCACGTGCCATCCTCAGATACAGAAAAGATTTTCCATTTAATCCACCAAGTATGCATGAGACATTAAAGTCAAGAACAGCACATTCAATCCTAGGGTAAAATATATCGAAGTGACAATCCTGTTTTCTGGCTGTTCATAGTCCAGGTTACTGTGTGGGGTCCTGCCAGGGACTGCCAGTGGCTTCAGGAGTCACACGCTTGGGCTTGAAAGTTACCTAAGACATCTCACTCAAACTCAATTGGAAATGCATCTTATGGATAGAGGAAAAAATTGGAGAAATAAAGAACCAAAAATCTGCCAGAAAAGTTTAATTTTAAATGCATGAAAGTGGTATGTCCAGACTCTTTTGAAACCAAGTTACAGTTCTGGTCAAATATGTACTTGTGCAATTGCCTGTGGCTGGAACATGCTTCCTCCTTTAAATTTCAGTCCATCCATCCTGCAGCATTTTTATTTTCTGAGCAAGCTTTTGTTAGCTCCTAATTGCCTTGAGAGAACTGAGTACAAGAGTTCAAATTGCAATTAAAAGAGAATTCACAGCTGGAGCTTCTATTGTCTGTGTGGTTATCCTCTCACCTGCAAAACTTGTACTGCCAATGTTTTTCTAGAGCAATATGGTTTTTGTCCAAAGAACTTTTAGGTTCATTATTATACATAGTTTGCACAGCAACTCTATAGGATAGCACTGTCAAGTTCGCCCTTGAAGGTATAACCTTAGAAGGAAGAAGAAAGCAGAAATCCAGTCACTTTTATTTAAACTAGACTTTATTGGTATCTTATTTTAAGTATACATGATGATCACATTTATCATTGAGAATTATACTTGTACATATGTCTTGATTCATATTTTTTCCCATTATTTATCCTCCTTTCAGCCCCTCCACCCCCACTTTATTCCTAGTTTTTACCTTTTTATCTTCAAATTTTTTCTTTTCTTTTTTTATTTCCCCCCATTAAGTTCCTCTTCCCTTTTGAAAATTTTCTTCCTGTTTCACAGTACCTATTATATACTTGGGGCCTCATTTACACTTTCTCACACTATTAGAAATTATATGATACTTACACATCTGTGTCCTTATTTAACTTATAAGTATGGCCTCAATTTGCATCCATTTAGCTATAAAGGTATCTAATTTATCATTCTTTATGGCTCAATAATAGTCCATTTTATTTATCTATTTATCTTTTTAAAAACATCTTTATCCAGGATCTTGTGGATAGGCATTTGAGCTATTTCCAAGATTTAGTTATTACAACTGTGCTGCTATAAACATGGGTGCACATACATTACTGTGATAGGATACTTTTAATTCTTTTGTATATATACCTAGCAGAGGAAGAGCAGGGTCAAATGGGACCTCTAATTCTAGCTCTTTGAGGACTCCACACTGATTTACTTAGTGGTTGCACTAGTCTACATTCCTACCAACAGTGAAGAAGGGTTTCTTTCTCCCCACAACCCTGCTAGCATTTGTTGGTTGATTTCTTGATAGTACCCATTCTTTGTGAAGTGAAGTGAAATCTCAGTGTTGTTTTCATCTGCATCTCTCAAATGAGCAGTGATGTAGGACATTTTCTCATATGTTTCTTGGCTGCATTTTCTTCTTTGTCTGAAAAATGTCTGTTCGTTTTAGATGCCCACTTTGAATTGGGTTTTTTAATTTTGGGAGGGGTTTAAGTTCTTCATATATTCTAAGGAGAAGTTCTTTGTCTGAGAAACAGCTGGTAATTTTTTTTTCCCACATTATAGGTTGTCTTTGTGCTCTGCTGATGGTTTCTCTTCTGTGTAGATACTTTTTAATAAAATGAGATCCAAGTTGTTGATCCTTTCTGCTAATTCCCATCCTACTGAGGTTTTGTTCATAAAATCTTTCCCTATGCCAGTGTCTCTAAGAGTTCTATCTAATCTATCTTTAGTTTTTGTTGTAATACTTATATCTTTAATCTACTTTGATTTTAGTTTAATGTGTGGTAAAGATATAGGTCTAGTTTTAACCTTTGGCAGATTGAAACCCAGTTTTTCTAGTATCATTCATTAAAAAGTCTGTCTTTCCTCCACTGAGTGCATTTGGCTCCTTTGTCAAAGATGAGATGGCTTAGTATGTCAGGAGTTGTGTCTGCATTTTCTAATCGATTTCATTGGTCCTTGGTCTGCTTTTTTTTTTTTGCCAGTATCATGCTGTCTTTATCACAGTTGCTTTGTAGCATAGTTTAAAGTTTTAAACTTTGATATGATACCCCCCTGCCGCCATGTCTTTGTTGCCAAGAATTGCTTTTGTTAGTCTGGGTTGCTTCTGGTTCCAAATGAATTTTTGGATTATTTTCTCTAGTTCTGTGAAATATTCTTTGGGGATTTCAATTGAGATTACATTGAACCTATGTAACAGTTTTGGAAGAATAGTCATTTTCACTATTTTGGTTCTTTTTACTCAGGAATAAGGGTTGTCTTTCTTTTTTTTCTGTATACTCTTCAATCTCTTTTCAGAGTGCTATACTTTTCAATATAAAGATCTTTTACTTTCTTCATTAGATGGATCCCTAGTTATTTCATTTTCTTGGATGTGATTGTAACAGGAATTATTTCCCCAATTCCTGTCGCACTGAGTGTGTTATTTGTGTAAAAGAAGACTGTTGACTTTAGAATGGTGGCCTTGTATCCATATATTCTACTGAACATGGAAATTAAGTCTAGCGGCCTTCTAGTGGAGTGTTTGGGGTCTACATAGAGTATCATGTCGACAGCAAATAATGGCAGTTCAATTTCTTCTTTTCCTATCTTTATACCTTTTATTTCTTTCTCTTGTCTAATTGGTATGGCTAATGTTTAGAACTATATTGAACAGGAGTGGTGATAGTGGATGTCTTTATCTCATTCCTAGTTTTAGATTTCAGTTTTTGGCCATTTAGTATGATGTAGGCTGTTGGTTTGTCTAGATAGCTTTTATCAGGTTGAGACAGAGACCATTTCTTCCAACTTTTAATAGAGTTTTTATCTTGAATGGGTGTTGAATTTTTTCCAAATGCTTTTCTGCATCTATGAGAAGGTCATATGGTTTTTTGTCCTTAAGTCTGTTAATATGATGTATTACATTTATTGATTTACATATGTTAAACCATCCTTGCCTTCTGAGATAATTCCAGCTTGTGTCAAGTGTATAATCTTGATGATTCTCTGTATTCTGTTTGCCAGTATATTAGTGAGGATTTTTGCATTTGTGTTCATTAGGGAAACTAGCCTATCATTTTCTTTTTTTGGTTGGACCTTTCCCTGCTTTTGTAATCAAGGTGATGGGTGCTTTGAGGAATGAACTGGGGAGCATTGCTTCCTTTCAAGTTCATTAAAGAGTTTGAGAAGTAGTCACATTAGCTCTTCCCTAAATTTTTTGTAGAATTCAACAGTAAAGCCATCAGAACCAGGCTTCTCAGTAAGTTTTTAATTATGTTTACTACTTCACTGATTGATATTGGAGAGTTTAGAATTTTTTTTTACCTTCTTTGTTTAACTTTGGTAATTCCTGTATCTAGGAATCTGTCCATTTCTTCTGTGCTTTCCATCTTATTGGAATATAATTTCTTAAAATAGGTATTGATTATCCTCTGAATTTCTGCTCTATCTGTTGTGATTTCATCTTTTTCATTTCTCATTACATGGATTTGAGCCTTTTCTTTCCTTTTTTGATAAAGTTGATGGGGTTTGTCATTTTTACTTATTCTTTTGAAAAACTAACTCAGATTTGTTGATTTTTTTTGGTATTGTTCTCTTGGTCTTCACTGCATTAATTGCTCCTCTGATCTTTATAATTTCCTCCCTTGTATGAGCTTTATGTTTGTCTTGCTCTTGTCTTTCTAGAACCTGAGGTTTAGCACTAGGTTGTTTAGTTGAGTTCACCCTATTTTCCAATGAATCGACTTTCATTGCTATGAAATTCACTTGTAGAACTTCTTTCACTGTGTCCCATAAATAAATGTCTGTATGTTGTAATGGCATTGTCATTTAATTGTAGAAACTGTCTAATTTCTTCTTCAATTTCCTCTGTTACCCATTGGTTGTTCAGGAGAGTGTTGTTCAATTTCCATGTATTCTTGTGGCTTTTTCTGATACTGATCTCCAATTTCATTGCACTATGGTCTGACAATATATAGGGGATAACATCAGTTCCTTTGTTTTTACTTAAACATATACTATGTGACTGCATGTGGTCTCTTTTAAAGAATGACTTCTGTGCAGCTGATAAGAATGTGTATTCTGATTTTGTGGGGTGGAACACTGTAGATAGCTATTCAATCCTTTTGTTCAAAAGTTTAGTTCAGTTCTCATATTTCATTGTTGATTTCTTTTGTCTAGTTGATCTGCCTATTTGTGATAGAGGGATATTAATGAGCCCTACTAATATTGCATTAGTGTTTATTTGTTTTTTCATGTCCATTTTTTATATAGTTGGGTGCACTTGTATTTGGTGCAAGCATATTTATGGTTGTCATCATTTTCTCTTGGATTGTTCCCTTTATAAGGATAAAATGACCTTTTTTGTCCCTCTTAATTAGTTTTGGTTTGAAATCTACTTTGTCTGAAATAATATAGCCACTTCTGCTTTTTTGCAGGTTCCTACTGCATGACAAATTGTTTTCCATCCTTGTTCTTTCAGCCTATGAATTTTGTTTTGAATTAAGTATGTTTCTTGAAATAGCATATTGTTGAATATTCTTTCTTAATCCAATGTATCCATCTATTTCTTTTGATTGATGAATTGAAGGCATTAACATAGATGGTTATAGTGGATATGTATTGACTTATCCTTGTCATGATATTTTCCTATTGGAGTTTTTTTATTTTTTATTTTCCCCTCTTTCCATTTAATTTATCACCTTGTCTAATGGCTTCACTATTGAGACCACTGTTGTGGTTTTTTCCTAGGATAATCCTTGTCATGATATTTTCCTATTGTAGTTTTTTTATTTTTTATTTTCCCCTCTTTCCTTTTAATTTATCACCTTGCCTAATGGCTTCACTGTTGAGACCACTGTTGTGGTCTTTTCCTAGGACAATGTTTAGAATTTATGGTAGTGTTGTTTTGATATTCACCAAGTTTCTCAGATGTTCATTGTTGTGGAAGTGTTATTTCTCCATCGATTTTAAAGGATAGTTTTGCAGGATACATCAATCTAGGTTGGAGGTTGTTTTCTTTTAGGGTTTGAAATAGTTCGCCCGAGGCTCTCCTTGACTTGAGAATTTGTGTTGAAAAGTCTACTGTGATCCTCATGGACTTTCCTTTGTATGTGATTAGTTTCTTTTCTCTTACTGCTTTCAACATTTCATTCTTCTGTTGGGTTTCTGGAATCTTGACTACTATATGCTTAGGTGTGGATTTTTTTGATCATGACTTGTTGTTATCCTATATGCCTCACTTATGTGTATGTCATATTTTCCCCCCTGTTTAGAAAGTTTTCTGCCATTACTTCTGTGAACAGTTTTTTAAGGTTGTTTGCATTACCTCCTGTTTCTTTATTGATTCCTATCAGTCTTACATTATTCTTCTTTGAATCATCTAGCAGCTGTTGGATTGATTTCTCATATTCTCTTGCTATTTTAAAGAAGTCTTTTCCTGGTCACTAACTGCAATCTTTTCTTCTAAATCTGATACTCAGTTCTTGCATTGGCTCATTCTGCTGTGTAAACTTTAAATGGAGCTTTTAATCTCCTAGAAATCTGTTTGAATCTGTTTGAATCTGTTCAAGGATTCTGTTACTTTCTGGGATTCCATCATGTTCCTTAGTTCTTATTTAGTATTATTAATCATATCTTTCACTATGAATACTGTTGTTATCTGAGAAATTATTTCTAATTTCATTTTTTCCAGATCCTCTTTTATTACCAGTTCAGGAGGTCTAAGTGGTTGAGTTTCAGGTTGTTCCATCTCATTCTTCCCTACATTTCCCTTTAGTGACTTATAATTCTGGGTTTGTATCTTATTTAGATATCTTTTCATTTTTATTATTTTTGTTGTTGATTTTTAAAATTTAATTCCTGGATTGCTGCCTGTAAAATGTTTATTGCACACATCTTTCTTGCTAATATTTAGAATCCTTACAGAATGGCTACTTCCTGGGTCACCCTCCAGGTATAGTTGGGCCTTGGGCCTCGAGTCTATAATTGCCCTTAAGCAATCTCAATTCTGGTACCAGGAAGGACATTTGATCAAAACATTTGCATTACATTGGTCAAAGTTATTAAAGTCGCTATCAACAGCTGTATCAAAGACAGTCCAGAGGAAGATAAACTGTGCCAGCTACTATTCTGACACTTTTAACTTCGTGAACTAGATCCATGGCCACATATCAAAATTAATGATTAACCAGAAATATGTTTACCATATATAAGTCCTTCAAAATAGCAGTGTCATCCTCTGGGGAGAAGACTTAGAAGGGAAAGTAGAGAAATAAAAGGAGGGAGGTTAGAGATGGGACCAGAGGACACAGGAAGATCATACAAACCTTGGGAAATTGGTGAAGACTGGAAGAAAAAGAGAGATGGAAGGAATGAATACAAAACAGGGCAAACTAATAGCAACAGGGTAACTAGAAACAGTATTCATCCCCTGTAAGAGTAAGAGCAATCTAGAGAAAAAGAAAGAGGAGAAAGAAAAAGTAGAACGATAGCAGAAACAAGAAAGGAAAGAAGTGAAGTAGAGATGAAAAAGGAAAAAAAAGAAAAAAGAGGAAAACAAAAAAAAAAAAAGGAGAATCCCTTTCAAAGTGTGTTTCTTTGTCACTGATAGGCAACATGGGGAACAGACTGCAAATCCGAGTCAGATAATCTCAGTGAGTCTGTCGAAGTCCACTGAGATTCGAACTGATTTCTAGGTACAAAGTTGGAATTTAACTCCTAGATATCCTGCAGGTTTGAACTCTGCACCATTGTACTGCCGCTCTGAGCTGCCCTCCCCTGCAGTGCAGCAAGTCCAGGTTCCAGTAGGAGGAACCTGATAGTTGGGCAAGAGAGAGAGGAGGTCAGTAAGGTAAGATCCATTGTTACACAGGAATTGGATTGATCACACAGAACAAAGGCGTTCCATTGAGCAAATTGACTGATCCCACCAACTCATCAATTGCTGTAGTCCTGTGGCTTCTTACTACAGTATCACTCTTAGCTGACCCCTTTGATCTTCAGCTTTCTGACCTCTGGGCCTTTCCTCAATTAGCTGTCTTCCCTATGTCTCTTTCCCAAGTCTCCCCTCTGTGATCCATCCACACAACTCTCTCAGCTGCTGTGTTGCACATCTGTTGTTCCAGGAAAGGTGGGTGGGGAGTCTTCCTTTCTTGCCACCAGCCAGGCCTCTTGTGACCCCATGTCTGGTTACAGAGTAGAATGAGTGTCTCCAGCCCTTTTTAGTCAAGGCCCTGGGTGGACCTAGGAGCAGACTTTGACTGGATCCATTCTCTACTTCACAACATAAATGCCTCCACCTGCTGACCCATTGTTAGCAGTCCATTCTGGCTGTTCATCTCTTTCCTGCTTTCTCTCAGGGTAGCCAAGTGGCCAGTTTTCTTTTTTTCCCAAGTGGACCTTGGAGGGATACTCTCTGGTAATTTTGCCACTGCCTCCAGCTGTACAGGCAGGCCTCTCTTCAGATCTGGGATTCTGCTTCTCAGTGAAACTCTGCTTCTCAGTGAGAAGCTGAGTCGTCTTCTCAGCCAGCCGGAGCAGGTACACAGCCAATTTGCTCAGGGGAGCACCGTGGTTCTGTGTGATCAATCTGACTCCTGTGTAGCAATGGATCTTACCTCACTGACCTCTTCTCCCTGTTGCCCCGATGCTTTTGTGGGCCTTCTGTCTGGTCCTTGGGGGCTCCAGTTTGCTGCTTTCTAGATATCAGGCAGTCTATCTTGGAAGAGCCATGACGATAGCATTCACTGTTCCACCATTTTCTTTTGGGCACTATTTTTTTTAAACTTGAACATCAGTTAGTGGTGCAATGCTATTTGCAGCATAGAAATTATGTTTTTACCCAGTGCTAATTGTGACTTTCCCCCTGAGAAGGATTTGAGCTCATTCACTCGTGAGCATCACGTAGGAGATGATGCAGACAGCCGTAGCTTAGCTGCTGAAGGATTTGCAAATCTGCCCATTTAGATCTGAGCTGGGTGTGAGGAGACAGCTCTGGGCCCCATTAGCAGCCCTGTGGATTCCTGAGTTCAGCTCAGAACCCTTCTCACAAGTTAATGAGGAAACTTTCTCAATAGCAACTAATGGGCTTTCCTGCTGGGCTGAAATTAGAGCTGAAAGGTAAACACAGATATATCACTGGAGTGGAATAATAATATTATACCACACAGGGAATGAGAGTGTGGATTAATTATTCTTTCACCTTTGGAATTCATCAGAGCTTTGCTGTGAGCTGGGCAGAGATGAACAATGCATTCTGCTTAGCCAGAGACAGTCTCAGCATAGCCTGTCATCTCTCTGTGACCCCATTCACTCTTAGTTCTCTGGCTGGGAAGGTTAAACTGTCTGGCTCCTCACTACACATGGAGCTCAGCACATCACCGGCATTTAGGGAGAGTGTTTTCTTTCACCACCCAGGAACCTGGGCAGTGAAGAAGCAGTGAAATGTGTATTTTATGCTTTTAATGAAGCTATTCTTCTGAGCACTAAAAGTTGAAATCAAGTTTTCTTAATTAAGGGCATCTCTTTAAATGTGATCATGCTCGTTTGAATTCATATTGCCACAATAATTGGCCTGACTTCTGCTGGCATTGCATTCTGTTGAGTACATAGGAAAAGGCTCTGTGTGTGTGTGTGTGTGTGTGTGTGTGTGTGTGTGTGTGTGGCTTAGTGTGCATGCCCACTATATTTATAATTTAGCAAATTATTTCTTGTGTATGACCATTTTTCCTCTTGGCTTATTCAGTGGTTGAATCTTAGGAACTAGAAATGGCAGAAAGGTATAGCAATAGATTTAGAATCTCACAGATGATAAAGAATGTTATTGAAACTAGATCTGGCCTTTTTATCTCTCAATTCTACATTGCTCCTTTAATTCTGTACATGTTCCCAGCCACAGTGTCTGACACTATCCATGTTGATTTAATGTTTCTTTTAGCAACTAGTAAAATTTAGAACCCAGTAAAATTCAAGATGTTGCTTGCAGACCTAGTGACAGTGCTGAGCTTGGTTACTCTAGCATGTGCATTGTTACTAGTTTATTTATCCATTGTGACCAGAGAGAGGCCTTATTTGTTTAGTGTGTTTATAGTTTACAAAACATTACATTCACAGGCTCTTTTTTGTGACATCTGTTTAATGGATCAAAAGTATAAAGTACAGGTTTTGCTATCAATGTTCTTTCATTATTTTCCCTCTTTCAGAGGAGGAAAGAGGCTCAGAAAGATTAAGGAATTGCACAAGGTCATGTAGCTGGTAAGTGGCTGCACGTGGCTGAAGGCTAGTACTTTTCATCTCTGTTCCCAGCAGGGGCTCCTAACTCCTGACCTCAAGGAGCTTCTCTGCCATATAGGCAAACTTGATTCCTGGGCCTGTAATGAGCATTTCTTGAAACGCTGAGATGTTCCTCCTCTGTGATGGGGGTTATGGTCCATGACTGCTGCAGGGATTAGCAGGACAATAGCCTTGTATGTGGCATGGATGGTTTCAATGGCCAGAAAGGCCAAAAAAATCCTGGGAAGTTAATTAGCTCATTTTCAAATATAGCCAAGCAGGCTGAAGTCAGTTAGAAAAGGAGAAGGACTTGGGTACAAAAATATCTTGAAGGCTTGCAGAGCCTACCTGTTTCGAGGGGGAAATGGGATTGGATGACCTCGAGACTGATGAAGGTAAAGAAGCCCAGTAAAGGATTCGAGGGCATTCTACATGACTCCCTTTGGGAAACTGCATTTGGTTCCTTATTTGGGGCAAGAAATATTTGAGGGGTAAAATTTTAGACAAATAGAAATATATGAAGAATGGAGCTAGTGAAGAAATATTTGCCATTCTCTGAGTTAGGCTGATGACTTCGCCTGTCAGCATTGTCTTTGGTAGATCTCAGTCAAACAAGTAAAGCTACCAGCCCAAGGGAAGAAACCAGCTCATGTTGTAGACAGATTGGTCACAAATCCTCTGTTTAGCTCTGTCTTCTGTTTTACATTCTATAACCTTGCACAGGCACAAATGGCATTGGATTTCCACATACCAGTTCAACAGTTTTGTTTTCGAGCCATTTAGGGATTTGTTGATTTAAAGAGTGAGAATATTGATTGTGGGAGGAGATCAGCATGCCTATCATTTTGTTCATTAACTTTGGAAGGGATGATTTAAAATCACTGGCTCTTTTGTATGATAGGTATTGTGAGATAGAAAATATTTAAATGGTAAAGGGGGGTAGGGCATAGAATGTGGGGGGGGGGAATGTGATGTTAAAAAAAAGGAAACAAAGCTTATGTATATAGAGGGTGGGGGATTGTAGGGTGGGCAGGGAAATGGGAAAAATGAGGATTAAATCATGTCGTATACTGGTACAAATTTTCAGTGTCAATTATTATCATGATGTGTATATAAAATGTACCAATAAAATCAATTAATTTAAAAAAATCATTGGCTCTTAGAACTGGAGAAAAGGAATTGAAGAGACTATACAGTCCAGTTAATTCCAACTTGTTTAGAGGACTCATAGAGTTAAATCTTGTCTCACAGAATTGGCCATCACATTTGCATAGTTTTGATCTGTTAACCTGCATGTAGTGTCTCCAGTGTACCACACACTGGTATGAATCCTTTACAACTGTGGACATTGACCCAACACTTTTATCTCTGTTGTGCAGGTGAAAAAAATGGAGGCAAAAAGAGGTTAAATGATTTGACGATGTGCACATAGCTCATGAGAGGTGGCATTAGAAAACAGATGACCAGCTCCATAATCCATGCACCTAACCTCCAACAAAAGATCACTAGTAATTGAGGTTCCTCCTTATTTTGCATCATTAAAATTAGCCTCTGGGAGTTTCTATCTCAGAATCTTTCCCATAATGATATTTCAGGGATTTTCAGACAAACTGTCACATCTTTTCATCACTGCTATTTCTGTAGCCAGGCAATGCTTAGTACTCCCAGCAGTCTCTCATGTGACACAATTTCCACTCGACCTGGGCTTCTCTGGTTACCTGCCAGCTTTGGGAAGTCTGGTAAAAAAACACCTGAGATCTCTGCTTAGACCCACCTGGCTGGATTCTGGCTTCTCTCCTCACGGGCTGTGTGGTAGATCCTGCTCAGTATTTCCAAGTGGAGGAGCCCCCATCTGTGAAGTGGAAATAATTCTGAGCTCCCCGTGTCACTGTTAAGATACACAAAGGGCGGGACTCAGAGTGAGTTGTGTGAAGAGTGACTGTGACTGTTGTTACGAGCAATGGCAACTGTGTCCATTTCCTCCAGATGGATCTGGACGTTGATGAACCAACTGCCAGTCAAAACCCTGGGAGGCTGATCTGAAAAAATTGGCAAGCTGATTCTAAAATTTACTTGCAAATATAAAGGATCTAAAATATAAAATAGCAAAGCAATATTAAGAAAGAAGAGAGTTGACAGATTCATGCTACCTGATGTCAAGATTTACTAAAAAGCTACAGAAATAAGACAGTATAAAGCTGGTATAAAGAAAGGCAAATGGATCAATAGCACAAAACAGAGAGTCCAGAAATCGATCCATACATAGACACTCAATTGATTTTTGACAAAGATGTGAAGTTGATTCAACAGGAAAGGCTTTTTATCAGATGGTGCTGGGGAAAAAATGGATATCTATCTGTAAATAAAGCTAACCTTTATCCTTACCTATCTCTAACTATCAAAAACTAATCCAAGATGCATCATAGACTTAATGTTTATGTGGAACCAAAAACTTCAAAAAGACACAGGCCCCTATTTTTAAGAATTTGTGTTACTTAAGATTAGAGGCACAAAAGCATTAACCATAAAAGAAAAGGGAAGTAGAAATATATCAAAGCCAGACATTTCTTTTCTTGAAGTGATGTTATTAAGAAAATGAAGAGGCACTTAAAAATGGAAGAGAAATATTAGGAATACATATTAATAAAGCCTAAAATGAAATAATTACAGAATTTCTGTAAGCAATAATAAAAGATGAGCAGGCCATTGAACAAATGAATGAAAGACCTGAACACATACTTGATAAATAATTAGCATCATTTGTCATAAGAGAAATACAATTAAAACCACAATGAAACATCACAAGCACTAGGACAGCTGGTATCACAAATATTGACAAAATAAAATGTTGGCAGTGAGGCAAATAGCTGGGATCCCCCTGCCACCCTGGAGGAGTGGAAATGACATAACC